>JAIXHY010000048.1:398690-410502 GCA_020449905.1 Globodera pallida
TTTTAACTGAAGCCAGTTTTCTAGATTCAGAATCCGGGAACGAATACGCCGGGCTTCCGAATGTAAATTTTTGCGGCGGTTTGCCCTTTCATCATATTTTTCTCGATTTAAAAGGTCCATAACGCGATCCACTTAAATCAGTGCTTCTCCCAACCGATTGCCAGTCCGTTTCGGCTTTATGTCGCTCTTCGTTTATTTTTTCCGTCGTATATTTTGTCAGCTAAAAGATGAACTTTTCGTACACCTGCCGACAAGCGATCAAACATACATAATTTAGAAGTTTCGTCATTAGGCTTTTCTCTCATATTTTTATTTGTTTCTGCTTCTCTTTTTGTATTCTGAGCCGTCACAGCTAGAAATCGCGAGATTCTCGAAACAGTCTTCCCACATCGGCATAGGANNNTCCATTCCGATGGCCCGCCTAGCCGAATAATNGATTATTAATTGTTCTTTTTCCTCTTTTAAAATTTCACAACTTTTCGCAATCACAAAAAGTCCGAATATAAGTATTATTATAAAACCCATTTTTGTTTTTTTGTTTATATAAATTNTTTTTTTTTTTTTTTTTGAATTTTTTAAGTTTTTTCTTTTCTTATATACTATTCCAATAATATTGTTTACATCAAGAATTGCTAATACTTCAGNTTTTAACTGAAGCCAGTTTTCTAGATTCAGAATCCGGGAACGAATACGCCGGGCTTCCGAATGTAAATTTTTGCGGCGGTTTGCCCTTTCATCATATTTTTCTCGATTTAAAAGGTCCATAACGCGATCCACTTAAATCAGTGCTTCTCCCAACCGATTGCCAGTCCGTTTCGGCTTTATGTCGCTCTTCGTTTATTTTTTCCGTCGTATATTTTGTCAGCTAAAAGATGAACTTTTCGTACACCTGCCGACAAGCGATCAAACATACATAATTTAGAAGTTTCGTCATTAGGCTTTTCTCTCATATTTTTATTTGTTTCTGCTTCTCTTTTTGTATTCTGAGCCGTCACAGCTAGAAATCGCGAGATTCTCGAAACAGTCTTCCCACATCGGCATAGGANNNTCCATTCCGATGGCCCGCCTAGCCGAATAATNGATTATTAATTGTTCTTTTTCCTCTTTTAAAATTTCACAACTTTTCGCAATCACAAAAAGTCCGAATATAAGTATTATTATAAAACCCATTTTTGTTTTTTTGTTTATATAAATTNTTTTTTTTTTTTTTTTTGAATTTTTTAAGTTTTTTCTTTTCTTATATACTATTCCAATAATATTGTTTACATCAAGAATTGCTAATACTTCAGNTTTTAACTGAAGCCAGTTTTCTAGATTCAGAATCCGGGAACGAATACGCCGGGCTTCCGAATGTAAATTTTTGCGGCGGTTTGCCCTTTCATCATATTTTTCTCGATTTAAAAGGTCCATAACGCGATCCACTTAAATCAGTGCTTCTCCCAACCGATTGCCAGTCCGTTTCGGCTTTATGTCGCTCTTCGTTTATTTTTTCCGTCGTATATTTTGTCAGCTAAAAGATGAACTTTTCGTACACCTGCCGACAAGCGATCAAACATACATAATTTAGAAGTTTCGTCATTAGGCTTTTCTCTCATATTTTTATTTGTTTCTGCTTCTCTTTTTGTATTCTGAGCCGTCACAGCTAGAAATCGCGAGATTCTCGAAACAGTCTTCCCACATCGGCATAGGANNNTCCATTCCGATGGCCCGCCTAGCCGAATAATNGATTATTAATTGTTCTTTTTCCTCTTTTAAAATTTCACAACTTTTCGCAATCACAAAAAGTCCGAATATAAGTATTATTATAAAACCCATTTTTGTTTTTTTGTTTATATAAATTNTTTTTTTTTTTTTTTTTGAATTTTTTAAGTTTTTTCTTTTCTTATATACTATTCCAATAATATTGTTTACATCAAGAATTGCTAATACTTCAGNTTTTAACTGAAGCCAGTTTTCTAGATTCAGAATCCGGGAACGAATACGCCGGGCTTCCGAATGTAAATTTTTGCGGCGGTTTGCCCTTTCATCATATTTTTCTCGATTTAAAAGGTCCATAACGCGATCCACTTAAATCAGTGCTTCTCCCAACCGATTGCCAGTCCGTTTCGGCTTTATGTCGCTCTTCGTTTATTTTTTCCGTCGTATATTTTGTCAGCTAAAAGATGAACTTTTCGTACACCTGCCGACAAGCGATCAAACATACATAATTTAGAAGTTTCGTCATTAGGCTTTTCTCTCATATTTTTATTTGTTTCTGCTTCTCTTTTTGTATTCTGAGCCGTCACAGCTAGAAATCGCGAGATTCTCGAAACAGTCTTCCCACATCGGCATAGGANNNTCCATTCCGATGGCCCGCCTAGCCGAATAATNGATTATTAATTGTTCTTTTTCCTCTTTTAAAATTTCACAACTTTTCGCAATCACAAAAAGTCCGAATATAAGTATTATTATAAAACCCATTTTTGTTTTTTTGTTTATATAAATTNTTTTTTTTTTTTTTTTTGAATTTTTTAAGTTTTTTCTTTTCTTATATACTATTCCAATAATATTGTTTACATCAAGAATTGCTAATACTTCAGNTTTTAACTGAAGCCAGTTTTCTAGATTCAGAATCCGGGAACGAATACGCCGGGCTTCCGAATGTAAATTTTTGCGGCGGTTTGCCCTTTCATCATATTTTTCTCGATTTAAAAGGTCCATAACGCGATCCACTTAAATCAGTGCTTCTCCCAACCGATTGCCAGTCCGTTTCGGCTTTATGTCGCTCTTCGTTTATTTTTTCCGTCGTATATTTTGTCAGCTAAAAGATGAACTTTTCGTACACCTGCCGACAAGCGATCAAACATACATAATTTAGAAGTTTCGTCATTAGGCTTTTCTCTCATATTTTTATTTGTTTCTGCTTCTCTTTTTGTATTCTGAGCCGTCACAGCTAGAAATCGCGAGATTCTCGAAACAGTCTTCCCACATCGGCATAGGANNNTCCATTCCGATGGCCCGCCTAGCCGAATAATNGATTATTAATTGTTCTTTTTCCTCTTTTAAAATTTCACAACTTTTCGCAATCACAAAAAGTCCGAATATAAGTATTATTATAAAACCCATTTTTGTTTTTTTGTTTATATAAATTNTTTTTTTTTTTTTTTTTGAATTTTTTAAGTTTTTTCTTTTCTTATATACTATTCCAATAATATTGTTTACATCAAGAATTGCTAATACTTCAGNTTTTAACTGAAGCCAGTTTTCTAGATTCAGAATCCGGGAACGAATACGCCGGGCTTCCGAATGTAAATTTTTGCGGCGGTTTGCCCTTTCATCATATTTTTCTCGATTTAAAAGGTCCATAACGCGATCCACTTAAATCAGTGCTTCTCCCAACCGATTGCCAGTCCGTTTCGGCTTTATGTCGCTCTTCGTTTATTTTTTCCGTCGTATATTTTGTCAGCTAAAAGATGAACTTTTCGTACACCTGCCGACAAGCGATCAAACATACATAATTTAGAAGTTTCGTCATTAGGCTTTTCTCTCATATTTTTATTTGTTTCTGCTTCTCTTTTTGTATTCTGAGCCGTCACAGCTAGAAATCGCGAGATTCTCGAAACAGTCTTCCCACATCGGCATAGGANNNTCCATTCCGATGGCCCGCCTAGCCGAATAATNGATTATTAATTGTTCTTTTTCCTCTTTTAAAATTTCACAACTTTTCGCAATCACAAAAAGTCCGAATATAAGTATTATTATAAAACCCATTTTTGTTTTTTTGTTTATATAAATTNTTTTTTTTTTTTTTTTTGAATTTTTTAAGTTTTTTCTTTTCTTATATACTATTCCAATAATATTGTTTACATCAAGAATTGCTAATACTTCAGNTTTTAACTGAAGCCAGTTTTCTAGATTCAGAATCCGGGAACGAATACGCCGGGCTTCCGAATGTAAATTTTTGCGGCGGTTTGCCCTTTCATCATATTTTTCTCGATTTAAAAGGTCCATAACGCGATCCACTTAAATCAGTGCTTCTCCCAACCGATTGCCAGTCCGTTTCGGCTTTATGTCGCTCTTCGTTTATTTTTTCCGTCGTATATTTTGTCAGCTAAAAGATGAACTTTTCGTACACCTGCCGACAAGCGATCAAACATACATAATTTAGAAGTTTCGTCATTAGGCTTTTCTCTCATATTTTTATTTGTTTCTGCTTCTCTTTTTGTATTCTGAGCCGTCACAGCTAGAAATCGCGAGATTCTCGAAACAGTCTTCCCACATCGGCATAGGANNNTCCATTCCGATGGCCCGCCTAGCCGAATAATNGATTATTAATTGTTCTTTTTCCTCTTTTAAAATTTCACAACTTTTCGCAATCACAAAAAGTCCGAATATAAGTATTATTATAAAACCCATTTTTGTTTTTTTGTTTATATAAATTNTTTTTTTTTTTTTTTTTGAATTTTTTAAGTTTTTTCTTTTCTTATATACTATTCCAATAATATTGTTTACATCAAGAATTGCTAATACTTCAGNTTTTAACTGAAGCCAGTTTTCTAGATTCAGAATCCGGGAACGAATACGCCGGGCTTCCGAATGTAAATTTTTGCGGCGGTTTGCCCTTTCATCATATTTTTCTCGATTTAAAAGGTCCATAACGCGATCCACTTAAATCAGTGCTTCTCCCAACCGATTGCCAGTCCGTTTCGGCTTTATGTCGCTCTTCGTTTATTTTTTCCGTCGTATATTTTGTCAGCTAAAAGATGAACTTTTCGTACACCTGCCGACAAGCGATCAAACATACATAATTTAGAAGTTTCGTCATTAGGCTTTTCTCTCATATTTTTATTTGTTTCTGCTTCTCTTTTTGTATTCTGAGCCGTCACAGCTAGAAATCGCGAGATTCTCGAAACAGTCTTCCCACATCGGCATAGGANNNTCCATTCCGATGGCCCGCCTAGCCGAATAATNGATTATTAATTGTTCTTTTTCCTCTTTTAAAATTTCACAACTTTTCGCAATCACAAAAAGTCCGAATATAAGTATTATTATAAAACCCATTTTTGTTTTTTTGTTTATATAAATTNTTTTTTTTTTTTTTTTTGAATTTTTTAAGTTTTTTCTTTTCTTATATACTATTCCAATAATATTGTTTACATCAAGAATTGCTAATACTTCAGNTTTTAACTGAAGCCAGTTTTCTAGATTCAGAATCCGGGAACGAATACGCCGGGCTTCCGAATGTAAATTTTTGCGGCGGTTTGCCCTTTCATCATATTTTTCTCGATTTAAAAGGTCCATAACGCGATCCACTTAAATCAGTGCTTCTCCCAACCGATTGCCAGTCCGTTTCGGCTTTATGTCGCTCTTCGTTTATTTTTTCCGTCGTATATTTTGTCAGCTAAAAGATGAACTTTTCGTACACCTGCCGACAAGCGATCAAACATACATAATTTAGAAGTTTCGTCATTAGGCTTTTCTCTCATATTTTTATTTGTTTCTGCTTCTCTTTTTGTATTCTGAGCCGTCACAGCTAGAAATCGCGAGATTCTCGAAACAGTCTTCCCACATCGGCATAGGANNNTCCATTCCGATGGCCCGCCTAGCCGAATAATNGATTATTAATTGTTCTTTTTCCTCTTTTAAAATTTCACAACTTTTCGCAATCACAAAAAGTCCGAATATAAGTATTATTATAAAACCCATTTTTGTTTTTTTGTTTATATAAATTNTTTTTTTTTTTTTTTTTGAATTTTTTAAGTTTTTTCTTTTCTTATATACTATTCCAATAATATTGTTTACATCAAGAATTGCTAATACTTCAGNTTTTAACTGAAGCCAGTTTTCTAGATTCAGAATCCGGGAACGAATACGCCGGGCTTCCGAATGTAAATTTTTGCGGCGGTTTGCCCTTTCATCATATTTTTCTCGATTTAAAAGGTCCATAACGCGATCCACTTAAATCAGTGCTTCTCCCAACCGATTGCCAGTCCGTTTCGGCTTTATGTCGCTCTTCGTTTATTTTTTCCGTCGTATATTTTGTCAGCTAAAAGATGAACTTTTCGTACACCTGCCGACAAGCGATCAAACATACATAATTTAGAAGTTTCGTCATTAGGCTTTTCTCTCATATTTTTATTTGTTTCTGCTTCTCTTTTTGTATTCTGAGCCGTCACAGCTAGAAATCGCGAGATTCTCGAAACAGTCTTCCCACATCGGCATAGGANNNTCCATTCCGATGGCCCGCCTAGCCGAATAATNGATTATTAATTGTTCTTTTTCCTCTTTTAAAATTTCACAACTTTTCGCAATCACAAAAAGTCCGAATATAAGTATTATTATAAAACCCATTTTTGTTTTTTTGTTTATATAAATTNTTTTTTTTTTTTTTTTTGAATTTTTTAAGTTTTTTCTTTTCTTATATACTATTCCAATAATATTGTTTACATCAAGAATTGCTAATACTTCAGNTTTTAACTGAAGCCAGTTTTCTAGATTCAGAATCCGGGAACGAATACGCCGGGCTTCCGAATGTAAATTTTTGCGGCGGTTTGCCCTTTCATCATATTTTTCTCGATTTAAAAGGTCCATAACGCGATCCACTTAAATCAGTGCTTCTCCCAACCGATTGCCAGTCCGTTTCGGCTTTATGTCGCTCTTCGTTTATTTTTTCCGTCGTATATTTTGTCAGCTAAAAGATGAACTTTTCGTACACCTGCCGACAAGCGATCAAACATACATAATTTAGAAGTTTCGTCATTAGGCTTTTCTCTCATATTTTTATTTGTTTCTGCTTCTCTTTTTGTATTCTGAGCCGTCACAGCTAGAAATCGCGAGATTCTCGAAACAGTCTTCCCACATCGGCATAGGANNNTCCATTCCGATGGCCCGCCTAGCCGAATAATNGATTATTAATTGTTCTTTTTCCTCTTTTAAAATTTCACAACTTTTCGCAATCACAAAAAGTCCGAATATAAGTATTATTATAAAACCCATTTTTGTTTTTTTGTTTATATAAATTNTTTTTTTTTTTTTTTTTGAATTTTTTAAGTTTTTTCTTTTCTTATATACTATTCCAATAATATTGTTTACATCAAGAATTGCTAATACTTCAGNTTTTAACTGAAGCCAGTTTTCTAGATTCAGAATCCGGGAACGAATACGCCGGGCTTCCGAATGTAAATTTTTGCGGCGGTTTGCCCTTTCATCATATTTTTCTCGATTTAAAAGGTCCATAACGCGATCCACTTAAATCAGTGCTTCTCCCAACCGATTGCCAGTCCGTTTCGGCTTTATGTCGCTCTTCGTTTATTTTTTCCGTCGTATATTTTGTCAGCTAAAAGATGAACTTTTCGTACACCTGCCGACAAGCGATCAAACATACATAATTTAGAAGTTTCGTCATTAGGCTTTTCTCTCATATTTTTATTTGTTTCTGCTTCTCTTTTTGTATTCTGAGCCGTCACAGCTAGAAATCGCGAGATTCTCGAAACAGTCTTCCCACATCGGCATAGGANNNTCCATTCCGATGGCCCGCCTAGCCGAATAATNGATTATTAATTGTTCTTTTTCCTCTTTTAAAATTTCACAACTTTTCGCAATCACAAAAAGTCCGAATATAAGTATTATTATAAAACCCATTTTTGTTTTTTTGTTTATATAAATTNTTTTTTTTTTTTTTTTTGAATTTTTTAAGTTTTTTCTTTTCTTATATACTATTCCAATAATATTGTTTACATCAAGAATTGCTAATACTTCAGNTTTTAACTGAAGCCAGTTTTCTAGATTCAGAATCCGGGAACGAATACGCCGGGCTTCCGAATGTAAATTTTTGCGGCGGTTTGCCCTTTCATCATATTTTTCTCGATTTAAAAGGTCCATAACGCGATCCACTTAAATCAGTGCTTCTCCCAACCGATTGCCAGTCCGTTTCGGCTTTATGTCGCTCTTCGTTTATTTTTTCCGTCGTATATTTTGTCAGCTAAAAGATGAACTTTTCGTACACCTGCCGACAAGCGATCAAACATACATAATTTAGAAGTTTCGTCATTAGGCTTTTCTCTCATATTTTTATTTGTTTCTGCTTCTCTTTTTGTATTCTGAGCCGTCACAGCTAGAAATCGCGAGATTCTCGAAACAGTCTTCCCACATCGGCATAGGANNNTCCATTCCGATGGCCCGCCTAGCCGAATAATNGATTATTAATTGTTCTTTTTCCTCTTTTAAAATTTCACAACTTTTCGCAATCACAAAAAGTCCGAATATAAGTATTATTATAAAACCCATTTTTGTTTTTTTGTTTATATAAATTNTTTTTTTTTTTTTTTTTGAATTTTTTAAGTTTTTTCTTTTCTTATATACTATTCCAATAATATTGTTTACATCAAGAATTGCTAATACTTCAGNTTTTAACTGAAGCCAGTTTTCTAGATTCAGAATCCGGGAACGAATACGCCGGGCTTCCGAATGTAAATTTTTGCGGCGGTTTGCCCTTTCATCATATTTTTCTCGATTTAAAAGGTCCATAACGCGATCCACTTAAATCAGTGCTTCTCCCAACCGATTGCCAGTCCGTTTCGGCTTTATGTCGCTCTTCGTTTATTTTTTCCGTCGTATATTTTGTCAGCTAAAAGATGAACTTTTCGTACACCTGCCGACAAGCGATCAAACATACATAATTTAGAAGTTTCGTCATTAGGCTTTTCTCTCATATTTTTATTTGTTTCTGCTTCTCTTTTTGTATTCTGAGCCGTCACAGCTAGAAATCGCGAGATTCTCGAAACAGTCTTCCCACATCGGCATAGGANNNTCCATTCCGATGGCCCGCCTAGCCGAATAATNGATTATTAATTGTTCTTTTTCCTCTTTTAAAATTTCACAACTTTTCGCAATCACAAAAAGTCCGAATATAAGTATTATTATAAAACCCATTTTTGTTTTTTTGTTTATATAAATTNTTTTTTTTTTTTTTTTTGAATTTTTTAAGTTTTTTCTTTTCTTATATACTATTCCAATAATATTGTTTACATCAAGAATTGCTAATACTTCAGNTTTTAACTGAAGCCAGTTTTCTAGATTCAGAATCCGGGAACGAATACGCCGGGCTTCCGAATGTAAATTTTTGCGGCGGTTTGCCCTTTCATCATATTTTTCTCGATTTAAAAGGTCCATAACGCGATCCACTTAAATCAGTGCTTCTCCCAACCGATTGCCAGTCCGTTTCGGCTTTATGTCGCTCTTCGTTTATTTTTTCCGTCGTATATTTTGTCAGCTAAAAGATGAACTTTTCGTACACCTGCCGACAAGCGATCAAACATACATAATTTAGAAGTTTCGTCATTAGGCTTTTCTCTCATATTTTTATTTGTTTCTGCTTCTCTTTTTGTATTCTGAGCCGTCACAGCTAGAAATCGCGAGATTCTCGAAACAGTCTTCCCACATCGGCATAGGANNNTCCATTCCGATGGCCCGCCTAGCCGAATAATNGATTATTAATTGTTCTTTTTCCTCTTTTAAAATTTCACAACTTTTCGCAATCACAAAAAGTCCGAATATAAGTATTATTATAAAACCCATTTTTGTTTTTTTGTTTATATAAATTNTTTTTTTTTTTTTTTTTGAATTTTTTAAGTTTTTTCTTTTCTTATATACTATTCCAATAATATTGTTTACATCAAGAATTGCTAATACTTCAGNTTTTAACTGAAGCCAGTTTTCTAGATTCAGAATCCGGGAACGAATACGCCGGGCTTCCGAATGTAAATTTTTGCGGCGGTTTGCCCTTTCATCATATTTTTCTCGATTTAAAAGGTCCATAACGCGATCCACTTAAATCAGTGCTTCTCCCAACCGATTGCCAGTCCGTTTCGGCTTTATGTCGCTCTTCGTTTATTTTTTCCGTCGTATATTTTGTCAGCTAAAAGATGAACTTTTCGTACACCTGCCGACAAGCGATCAAACATACATAATTTAGAAGTTTCGTCATTAGGCTTTTCTCTCATATTTTTATTTGTTTCTGCTTCTCTTTTTGTATTCTGAGCCGTCACAGCTAGAAATCGCGAGATTCTCGAAACAGTCTTCCCACATCGGCATAGGANNNTCCATTCCGATGGCCCGCCTAGCCGAATAATNGATTATTAATTGTTCTTTTTCCTCTTTTAAAATTTCACAACTTTTCGCAATCACAAAAAGTCCGAATATAAGTATTATTATAAAACCCATTTTTGTTTTTTTGTTTATATAAATTNTTTTTTTTTTTTTTTTTGAATTTTTTAAGTTTTTTCTTTTCTTATATACTATTCCAATAATATTGTTTACATCAAGAATTGCTAATACTTCAGNTTTTAACTGAAGCCAGTTTTCTAGATTCAGAATCCGGGAACGAATACGCCGGGCTTCCGAATGTAAATTTTTGCGGCGGTTTGCCCTTTCATCATATTTTTCTCGATTTAAAAGGTCCATAACGCGATCCACTTAAATCAGTGCTTCTCCCAACCGATTGCCAGTCCGTTTCGGCTTTATGTCGCTCTTCGTTTATTTTTTCCGTCGTATATTTTGTCAGCTAAAAGATGAACTTTTCGTACACCTGCCGACAAGCGATCAAACATACATAATTTAGAAGTTTCGTCATTAGGCTTTTCTCTCATATTTTTATTTGTTTCTGCTTCTCTTTTTGTATTCTGAGCCGTCACAGCTAGAAATCGCGAGATTCTCGAAACAGTCTTCCCACATCGGCATAGGANNNTCCATTCCGATGGCCCGCCTAGCCGAATAATNGATTATTAATTGTTCTTTTTCCTCTTTTAAAATTTCACAACTTTTCGCAATCACAAAAAGTCCGAATATAAGTATTATTATAAAACCCATTTTTGTTTTTTTGTTTATATAAATTNTTTTTTTTTTTTTTTTTGAATTTTTTAAGTTTTTTCTTTTCTTATATACTATTCCAATAATATTGTTTACATCAAGAATTGCTAATACTTCAGNTTTTAACTGAAGCCAGTTTTCTAGATTCAGAATCCGGGAACGAATACGCCGGGCTTCCGAATGTAAATTTTTGCGGCGGTTTGCCCTTTCATCATATTTTTCTCGATTTAAAAGGTCCATAACGCGATCCACTTAAATCAGTGCTTCTCCCAACCGATTGCCAGTCCGTTTCGGCTTTATGTCGCTCTTCGTTTATTTTTTCCGTCGTATATTTTGTCAGCTAAAAGATGAACTTTTCGTACACCTGCCGACAAGCGATCAAACATACATAATTTAGAAGTTTCGTCATTAGGCTTTTCTCTCATATTTTTATTTGTTTCTGCTTCTCTTTTTGTATTCTGAGCCGTCACAGCTAGAAATCGCGAGATTCTCGAAACAGTCTTCCCACATCGGCATAGGANNNTCCATTCCGATGGCCCGCCTAGCCGAATAATNGATTATTAATTGTTCTTTTTCCTCTTTTAAAATTTCACAACTTTTCGCAATCACAAAAAGTCCGAATATAAGTATTATTATAAAACCCATTTTTGTTTTTTTGTTTATATAAATTNTTTTTTTTTTTTTTTTTGAATTTTTTAAGTTTTTTCTTTTCTTATATACTATTCCAATAATATTGTTTACATCAAGAATTGCTAATACTTCAGNTTTTAACTGAAGCCAGTTTTCTAGATTCAGAATCCGGGAACGAATACGCCGGGCTTCCGAATGTAAATTTTTGCGGCGGTTTGCCCTTTCATCATATTTTTCTCGATTTAAAAGGTCCATAACGCGATCCACTTAAATCAGTGCTTCTCCCAACCGATTGCCAGTCCGTTTCGGCTTTATGTCGCTCTTCGTTTATTTTTTC
>JAIXHY010000048.1:410536-473418 GCA_020449905.1 Globodera pallida
ATTATATGTCCCTTTTTCACGTTTTTTAGTCCCTAAAAATCTCGTCTCTAGTAGTAAATGAATGAAACTTTATTTGAGCCTTTTTTTCTGGCGTTGATTTTCTTTTTACAGCAAATTATTGTTGGGAGCCCTACTTTATATAAATTGGCCTGAATTAGACAGTATGTAATTAGAAGAGAATTGTTGAGAAACGAGCGTACACCAAAATAGTTCAAAGAACATAGTCGGCCCCGTGGGGGATCACTCGCCATCTTTGCATCTCATCGAAATGCTTCAAATATATAAGGAAGCGGCGTGCGGCAGGCGACGTGCGGTTCGCTCGCCGGCGCCGTTTCCCGCCGCGGCTTAGACGGTGTGCGCACCAGGGCTGGACGTCATGACGCTGACGCTGACGCCGATGACGCCAATGACGCCGTTTTTGAGCGGCGTCATGACGTATGACACTGACGGCGTCACTGGCATTTTGCGTCATTTTTGCGTCACTAGTAGGGTAGGACAGTATCGGTTAAAAACCGGTACCCCCGATTTTCGGTTAACCGGGTTTTCAGAGACCCGGTTTTTGTAACCGGTTTAGAACTTTTCACCGGTTAACCGACCGGTTTTTTTCGGTTTATGGCCAGTCTTTTCTTGTGCCAACTTTTTTGAATTTGTTCTATTCTCAAAAACGTTTATTAAAAATAATTAGATATTTTAATTTTCATTAATTTTCAAGTAATTTTTGTAAATTTTCAGGCCGATTCTGTTTTTGGGTTTAGTTTTACTTAATTAGTTAAGAGATTTGCATCAAAATTTTTAAAAACGGTGATTTTTGGTGCCGATAGGTGACGCTGGGGAAAAATGAAAGTTTTAGTAAATTCACTTAGTAAAATGTGCCTAAAATTTGCAAAAAAAAATATCCACATTTATAAGGCTGGTTAAGAATGTTGAAGTAAGATTTTTTTACAAAAGTATCTGCTAGAAGTTTTTAAATTTAGGTAAGATGGAATAGCATAGGTATTTCTTAATCTTGACAGGTTTGTCCAAAATCGGATAAAAAAATGTTAATTAAAAAATAAATGGATTTTTGAAAAATTAAAAATTTTAACCAGTGACGCTGACGCTGACGCCGATGACGCCAATGACGCCGTTTTTGAGCGGCGTCATGACGTATGACGCTGACGGCTTCACTGGCCTTTCTAAAAAAATGACGCTGACGCGTGACGCGGACTCAGGGACCGGTGACGTCCAGCCCTGGTGCGCACGCTGTCGCCGCCTTTGCTTCGCCTGCCGCGCGCTTTGTGTGGTAGGCGGGCGCTTCCTGCGCGCGCGCTTTACGGTGCGTGCGCCATTTTGCTCTCTGTTAAAACAACAGGGAGCCAACGAGCGGTCGGGCATCGCTGGCTCAGCGGTCTGACTGCCAAGCCTGGAAATGGCACACATATGGCCGGTTGCATTCCGGTTGGAGTCGGCTTGAGCGAATCGCTACTTTTTTTTGTATTTTTACAATATTATTTATTATGAATTTAAATTTATTAATTGTAATCTAAACTTTCTCCGTTTTATCGTCTATGATATTGCAAAAAAATAATCAGTGAAAGGCGTTACGGAGCCCAGATTCGGATTAAAACTCCCCTTTGTCACGGTTTTTTTTGACCGGGATCAAATTTAGTCCCGGTTTTTCTCAATAGTCCCGATCCCATACAACCCTATTTTATATATAGAATTATATTTGCACAAAATCCATATACAAAATCATTTATTACCCATAATGTCGTAAATTTGAAAAAGAAAGCCTAAAAAATCTATACACTTATATATACTAATTCTATTAGGAAAAAAAAAAAAAATAAATAAACTGAATGCGTAAAGTTTAAATTTTGGCCGACGGAATTCAAAAAATGAAAAGTTGAAATAATAATGTATGAAGCAGCGTAGAATCATTAATAAACAGTGACTTTCTGCGAGAATTCCACAATTTTGGTAAAATCATTGGCTTTTTTCTTCAAAATCCGTCGTAAATTACGTTTTTGCTTAACTAGCCCCAATTTGCTCAAAAAATTGGACCCTTTTGTTTTGTAAAATTTGTAATTTTCGAGTTGTGGAGAATCCATTAAAAAAATTGTATTTTAGGGGTCTAATTTTCCGTTTTTACTTTTGCCGATAGGTGCCGCCGTTTGAATTTTTTACTCAATTTGTTAAGCCACAAACAATATATGTCTTGCCGGAATAACTGAAGAAATAAGGATCATCTGATACGAAGGTTCAAGAAATGTTGATTATGCAATTTACTAAATATTTTAAACAGTAAAGGGTCCCCCCTATGGGTTTGTGACCCCCCGGCCTGAATTGTGATGATATGATTTTATTTTACAACATCTGAATGGATCTGATCAGTCAAATTAGATACAATTAATTTCTGAACCCGATTTGGTCTTTGTGATCGGTCGGGTACACTGAAAAGTTGGTTAAATAATCTGACCAAATATTCCCAAAATCTTAGAATAATAGAATTTAAAATTAAAACAAATAATTAATATTTATTTTAAAAATGAACACATTCTCTGTTTCTCACTCACTCTTTCTGTCTGCATGCGTGCGTGTTCACCAATTTCTCTGCTCAGCAATGGAAAGGTGGGACACGCACGCAGAGCAAAGGGAAAAGGCTCTTTTGTTTAATGGGAGTTGAGAGAAAGAGAATATTAGGAAACATCACACTGGAAAGGAGAGAAAGAGGCTATACAAAACAAAAGACACAACGAAATATCTGCCATCTGTCTGTCCTCTTTTGCAACCCATCGCTTTTTTTCCTTTCATTTTACAAATTAACCCCCAAATGTTCTTCGATGTCTTATCCCTGGTCCCTCTGTATTCGGACGATGAAATCTTTCGCCTTTTACTAAAGGTTTCCGTGCAGGGGGACGCTTATGGGTTTACCCTAATTTTTGGAAGCGCCTTCTTCAGGGAGGGCGCGCAAAATCTGTTCATTCCGATGTCAAGGTCACATGTCAAAATAAGGACATCAAAGACTACAAATAATATTAACTGGGTACAAAATAAGGACAACCTTTTAAAACGTTCTAAAATCTGACACTGCATTAAATTAAAAATATATGGGGACTTGTGTAGATATTAATGAAATCAATCCGTTTCGCACATCAAAGAGATGATTAAAAACACGAAAAGAATCAAAAAAATTTTGATCAAAAAACAGGATCATTAACCTATCGCCACTGGACTTTCTGCAACCAATCGGCATTTAACCTGAAATGTTTGATGTCGATAGATATCAAAAAGACTGGCCATTCCATCCTGTTTTCAACGGATTCTGTGTGCTGCGAGGATGCTCGGGGTTTATTTGAGGCAAAAAGGACGGATTTTGAACATATAAAATTAAAAAATTTTATTTATAAAAATTGATAATTAATTTTAACAAAAATAATAAAATTAGATTTTAAGAAGTTTACGAACAAATTTCAAATTTATTTTATATTGAAGAATTAGACCTTTTAAGTTTTTAAAAATTTTAATTTACTAAGAATGAATATGTACGACAGCGTTGTCGAAATTGAAAATTTATTAAGAAAATTAAATACTTTACAAAAATGTCCATTTATGGATGCCGCCCCGAAGAAACCGACTGATAAACTCGACTTCGGGTTCAAAAAAAAAGGGTTTTAACTGAATTTGCACGTCACCACTATTACTTTTGCCTCTTATTTTAATTATATAAATCGCTTTATTTAAATATTTAATTATATATTAAATAAAAAAATGCTAATTATTTCTCGCAAACTATTTAATAAAATGAAAACATTTAGTATTTGGTAAATTTAAAATAGTGTTTTTAGGAGAATGCAACCAACACAAAGATGACCTTCAAGATCTCGTATTTTGTGTCTAAAACAGTTTTTGAACCACGAATCCGTAATGTAATTGTTTAACAAAAAGTTTTATAACAATTCCTGTCCAAAAAGTTCTTAAGAAGAATCTAAAAAAAACAATAACATTTTCAAATTTCGTCCCGGCATTCGTTGGCATGGAACGACACAATTCAGGAGCAAAATCGTCGCATGATTTTGTGCATGACGCAGACTTTGTTGTGCCGGGGTATGGCCAAATATTCCATGTTAGCGCGAAGGTGAAAAGAAGCGTGAATTGCTCGGAATTCAGCGATTTACATGGTTACGCTTACAAATTAGAACACGGACTCTTTTTTGTTGGTCATCTGCTTTTGGGTCAAAACTAGTAGTGATCTCTGATTTAAATCACCAAAAGTCTGCTGTGTTTAGATTATTCTGGTTTTCACCACAAATTGATTAACTAAAGTTGATTCTTATCTGATCAGTTGGATTTTTATTCAAATTGATCTGGTATTTGATCTTGGTTTGCTTTGCTAATGGATTGACCCTTAACTGATCAACCTCAGCTTTTGACCGGATTTGTTCAAACGAGTTTTATTGGATCCCCTCTGGTTCGTCGTTGAACAGACAACAACAAAAAAGTAAATGTTACAACATTATTTACTTATTTCTTAATTATTATAGTTAACTCACACAAGTCCATCCAGTCAAATTTGAAAGCTCATCAATGCCTCGGATAAGGATAATCAATCAATCGTAAATTAAATTGACAAATACTTTTGCAAATGGAGAACAAAATTGACATTTATTCGGTCTATAGCAAATTTTATTCGGAAAAACAAAACAATTAAAAGGTGATTTGCCAGCGGAATCACTCCGCTCTTCTTTACAAGGCCAACGACGACGACGGGCGGAGACCGAAGAGCCTGGTATTGATTGATTGTATAAGTAAGTACTGTGTAAACAAATTTTGTAACAAATACAGTAATGCAAATTTCCTGTCAATCAAAAACCTCTGAAAATTTTGAGGGACAAAAATGCCGGGGATTTGACGCGGGCCAATTTACCCTATTGAAAAAAGCGATTGCCGGCCATGCCCCAGTCTCCGTGTTTCCCTAAATGCCCCGGGTTTTGTCCCCTCCCTCCATCGGGAATACCCACAAAAATTCCCGGAAGATTCAAGCTCCCAAATCAAAAACGGCATTTCCAAATTGAAATAGAATTTGTCCAAAAAATATATTATGTATCCATCCGTTAACTCTTAGAAAAGAAAAAGATTTTGCAATTAATTTTGATCTTTAGAGTGCATTTTCGGTATGAAAAGGGTGCATTTTTTAAAGGTGTAATTGCCAAAAGGGCGAAAAAAACGAGCAAAAAAATTAGAAAAAGTCAATTTATTCCGGAATTCTCCGGACATTTTTTTATGTATCCAGTTACATCTCATCCCCCCCCCCCCCTCGTGCCCTGGCACCAACCACACCACTCACCCGTTCTTGACCGCCTTCAACATCAGCCCCTGGAGTACCTCACAACCCAGTTTGCCACTGTCCCGTTCCGCCTTACGCAACCGTTCCCGGAACGGCAGGGAATTTTTGAAGCCGATCTAAATCCGGAAAAACATTTTTTTTTTCAAAATTTTTGCTCTCCGTCCCCCCTTTCCCTACATGTTCCATCTTTGCGCCCAGGTCGGCCAATTGTGATGTGACGTAGTCAGCATTGTTCTGCAACGGGTTGGCGCACAGCGTGTTCACCTGTGTGAAGTGAACGAACATAAAAGAAAATTTTGTTGGGGTTGATGCCAAAAATTGCCCGATTATTCCCCTTTTTGGGGTTCGTGCCAAAAAGTGCCCGATTATTCCCCTTTTTGGGGTTCGTGCCAAAAAATGCCACTATTTTGGGCTCTGTAGCATGTTCACACTTGTCTGGACATAAGAAAAAGTTTTCCAAAATTCTTACAAAAAATAAACAACACCTATTCCTCCAACCCAAAATTTTGGTGTCCAAGACATTTGCCGGACCGGACCGGGGACAATAACCGGCGTTAACCTTACCCAATTCTGTGCATTCCAACAACCCTTCGAAAGTTATCGAAGAATTGAAACTGTTGCTAAGCTAAAGCTTTCCGAATGGACAAATCTCAAAAGTTTATGAGCAAAAATCGGGGCTTTTACTATAATACTTTTTTAAAAGTTTTCTGGCCTGTCCACAACTTTTTTGGGGGTTGCTCAAGTGCTAAGCAATAGCTTAATTGTGTACTTCAATTCTTTAAGATCTTTCGATGTGTCTTAAATATTTTCTGACTCGGTTAAGGCTGAAGCAATTTATTATTGTCCCGGTCCATGCCACAAAAATGTACGGTAACCGAAATTTTGTACCAATTTTTTTTGTAAACAAAATTTGTTTCCTTTGTGTGACTTTTTCCACCCGTCCATATACTCACCCAATACGTGTTCCAAAAGACGTCAAACAGTTTCGTGTCCAGCGATGACTTGAAGTAGGTGACGTCCAGCGAATAGTACTGCAACAAACAAATTAAAAGTAAATTAAAATGGGTTGACCCAAAAAGATATATAAAATTTGCTATTTCTTGTTGTAAAAAAAAAATGTTTTTAAAGAAAAAAACACACGCCTGCTTACAATGCACACCAAAGTCCTCAATTTTGTTCAACGGAATTGTTTGGTACTCGGACGGCGGTTCATCGGGCGGCTTATAGCCTAAAAACTTGGACGAGAAATAAAATTCCCTGACAAAATTTAAAAAAAAAAATCGAACCCTTCGGGTAGGTGCGGAACGCGCCGATGTCCACTTTGCCGGCACTGATTGTTCGAATCGGGTCAATTACAATGGCGACGAAAGGCTCCTAACAAATTTGTTTTTGTTTCGAACGATTTCAAAAATTTGAACATAAAAGGAAAATGAGCAATTTTCAAAAACTCGTTTAAACTCCTAAAGTGCTTCTTCTAGCAAACAAATTTTCGACACTTTGTAAAATTTTCTAACCAAAAAAATCTAAGAAATTTTTTTGTTTTTTTCCAGGCCCCTCCCCTCCCTCTTAAAAAAAAATTTGTGCCTGGTATTGTTGGTTGATGAACTGCGTGTTCACGTCAATGCCGCTCAGCCAACATCCGTAGCCGGGATGAGAATGGTACCAGCCGATAACCTTAGCAAAATTTTTTTTTTGAAAAAAACCCGATTTTTTGGGTCAGCAAATTTCGGGAAAATTCATCTGGAGGAGCGTTTTTGAATTTCCACATTTATGGCGCAGGAATGCTCCTCAAATAACGGGAAAAAATTTTTGTTTTAAACCAAAATTCCGTTTAATTTTTTGGACACTGTTGAATCCCCCCGATTGAAAAAGAGCGCTTTTTTGGTTTCCCACCCATCCATCACTCATCCTCATTCCCTTCACTAAACCCAACATAATCTGTAACCCTTTATTCATTTGCCGATTTACCCAAGCCAATATTTGTGTAACTGAACCTCTGTTCAGTTCCCTCTCGAATGTTTCTCGACTCCTCCCACACTCGACCATTACTTAAGCAATTTGCTCTCAGTGATTCCTCAGGTTTTTTTTATCTCACTTTTTGTCAGGTTCCCTGCCTGAGCTTTCCTTTGCATTTACATTACTTTTGCCTTAAAACTTCAAATAAACTCTTTTTCCAACCAAGTCCCAAATTTGAGTCAAGAGTCCAAATCAAGAGTCGGGGACACAACACCTTTTTGGTGCCACGACCCGGGACTTTCAATTGTCCCCTTGATTTGGTGAAGTGATTCGAGCTGGTCAAAGTTTAGTACTTCCAGCGTCGAAATTCAAGTGAGCTGGTCAAAGTTAAGTACTTCCAGTCGAAAGAAAGGATCCCTGGTTAAAGTTGAGTACTTCCAGTCGAAAGGATCTAGATCAAATTTTTGAGCTGGTCAACTGAGTGTTCCAGCCGAGCAAATTCGAAACCAAAAGTTTAAGGAAACGGATTGAAATGGCATCAAGAAGCGGCACTCCGCTCAATGGTTCTGACTTCGATCCCTCCTTTTTCACCCCCGGAGAAAATGAAACCTTCCAAAATTTATTGCTTCGGATGCGTTCTTTTGAGGCTGCGGTTTGCAGTCAATTTAGACGAATGGAGAGGGAGTCGGGAGAAGCCTCTGGTCAGCTTAATCAAATTGAAACATCTGTAAACGAAGTAAGCATAAAAGAGGAAATCCATGACTTTGAGCACAATGAGGAAATTGTTAAATTGGGCGATAAATTGGAGGATGTCGAAAATAATTTGATGGGTTTTAAAACAGTCGCTAGGGTAGTGCTGCGGAATTTGGTCGAACGTATGGATAACGAGATAACCAATGCTAACCGATTGATGAATAGCTTAACGGAGAAAATAAGAACGGTTGAAGCGGAAGCCCAGCGCGGAATAGACGAAATCAGAGCGCGGGTAGAATTGTTGGAATGGGAGCCAGTGACTGACGAAGATTTTTGGAGTGGAAATGGGCATGAGTTTGAGCATAACCAATTAGGGGATGACCAAAACGATTCGCCCGAAATGGAAGGCGAAGAAGAGGTAGACGGAAGTGGTTGTCAGGTAATGATGGCAGATCCATTTTTCATGACGCTCGCGCCACCCGGAGTTTATGATGGAAATCCGAGTATTTCTTTTTCTCGATGGGTTAGTAAATTTGAGGATATGCTCCTGCTTTGTCCGCAACTCAATGAGGTTCAAAAATTGAATCGTCTTCGTATTAGTCTTTCGGGACAAGCCCGAGGAATTTTTGAGGGCATAATACCCACTCCGACGACGCTACAAGAAGCGCTTGACTCTTTAAAGAGCAGATTTGAAAATGAAAATACTAAATCAATTGCACGACAAACAATGTCGATTTGTAAGCAAGCCCCCGGGGAGAGGGTATATGAATTTGCCAACCGTTTGAACGAAGTGGTACGGACCGTTTTATCAGGAGAAAGTGAGGGAGTCATTCAGAAACGTCTTCTGGAAGAGTTTCTTGACCGACTATCCCCCGATCTGCAATTTGAGGTTAAATCGGGGCGCCCCACGGACTATTCAAGGGCCTATGAATTAGCACAACATTTTGAGCTTCTCTTAGCTAGTAAAAGGGAAACCCAAATTTCCGTTGCTGATTTATCCTCAAAGGTCGAAGCATTGGCAATTCGACAGCAGGGTAATTCAGGATGGGAAGGAAAAGAAACGGATTATAGGAGAGGCGGAAATCCAGGATGGGAAAGAAAGCAAACGGATTATAGGAAAGAAACGGATTATAGGAGAGGCGTCTGTTATTACTGCCAACGGCCAGGGCATAGGATCAGGGACTGCCGAAACAGGAAATTCGATGAGTACCAGCAGAAAAACATAAATATACCGCCAAGAGACGGCAGAAGGGACAACAGACGGAATAATGGAAATTGGGAGAAAAGAAGATGGGTAAACAGAGAGGAGGATAACGAAAGCCGAAGTCGGGAAAGGAATAATTGGAGACGAAACCGTTCGCCCGTCCCCGTAGGAAGAGGTCATTGGGAGAGAAAAAATAGAAGGTTCGAAAGAGAAGCAACGCAAAAAGCGCCTTTTGCCGGCTCCAGTGGTTGGCGAAGTGGCCAGGATGATGGAGCATCTGAAGGGTGCTATGATGGAGGAGATCCGCGGTTGTTTGGAATTGGTGCGGGAGGCCATGATGGACGAGGTCCAACAGGCCGTGAATAACCTTTGGGCCAAGATTCGGCTAGTTTTGGAGGACCAAAGCCGCTCTATCGCCGCTCTGGCGGAGGCCATGGATGAGATGACCATAAAAGAAGCAGAGAATGAGGCGCCGAAGGCGTCGGGAAGCCCACAGGCCAGTGGAGGTCCAGTGGTGGCCGAACCATTGGCTAACCAAAGCCCAGCACTAGGAAAAGGCCCAGCGGAAAATGAACTGCTGGATGGTCAAAGCCCACCACAAGGTGGAGGTCCAATTGGCAATGCGCCATTGGCTAATCAGGCACCGGCGCTGAATGCACAAAACAACGCGGGATTTTCAAATGGGGGGCGTGGCGGCTACGGAGGCGAATGGCGCGGGCGACGCCGTCAGGACATGGGACGAGGGCGGTTTAACTTCTTGGTACGCCAGCTCGAGCGCGAAGTGGGAGGACGTGGCCATTTGCAACACCCGTACCTGGAGTTTCGCCGTGGCAGCTACCGGCGTGGGAATGGGCCGTACAACGGGTTCGGGCGTGAGCGTGGATCATATGGCCGAACGGACCGTGCGTGCCACTCGGGTGCCGGACAACGCGGCGGTCACTGATCAGATGTGTGGAGTGGATTGGCCAAGGGGGGGAGAGATGTTGAATCCCCCCGATTGAAAAAGAGCGCTTTTTTGGTTTCCCACCCATCCATCACTCATCCTCATTCCCTTCACTAAACCCAACATAATCTGTAACCCTTTATTCATTTGCCGATTTACCCAAGCCAATATTTGTGTAACTGAACCTCTGTTCAGTTCCCTCTCGAATGTTTCTCGACTCCTCCCACACTCGACCATTACTTAAGCAATTTGCTCTCAGTGATTCCTCAGGTTTTTTTTATCTCACTTTTTGTCAGGTTCCCTGCCTGAGCTTTCCTTTGCATTTACATTACTTTTGCCTTAAAACTTCAAATAAACTCTTTTTCCAACCAAGTCCCAAATTTGAGTCAAGAGTCCAAATCAAGAGTCGGGGACACAACAGACACAAAAACTCGGCTACCAAAATTTGGAACTTTCCAAAAAACAACAAAAAACCTTTTCCAATCGTCCGACAGGCTCACAACTTTCACTGTAATTTGTCATGTATTCGTAGGCTTGCGCTTGTGCGTTCACCCGCGTTTCGGTACCTAAAAAAATAATCAAATTTATTCAAATTTTTGCGCCAAACCCATTAAAAAGTGTCAATTTTAGGCCTTTTTTTTGGAATTTATGCCAAAAAAATGCCAATTTTCGGGCACTTTTTTGGGGGTTCATGCCAAAAAAAAATGTCCAGTTTCAGAATTTGGCACTTGTTTAGGCGGGGGGTCAAAACCCATAGGGGGGGGACCCTTTTGGATTTTCATGAAACAAAAAAATGTTCTCAAACATTCTGTTAGACCGCCTTACTTTTTATACAAATTAATTTTTTCGAATACTGAACCGCAATTTTCGAAAAATTCTATTTTGGAAAATTTTGATTTTCAAAAAAGTTCGAATTCGGGCCTAGGGTTCAAAACAGTGGCGTAGCCAGAGGGGGGTGGGGGGGGGGAATTCCCCCCCCCCCCCCGAAATAAAATTTGAGGAAAAAAAAACAAGAGGGGGGACCAAAAATGCAATAAAAAGGAAAAAACACACCCCTAAGAATCGACTTTTTCCCCCCCCCCCCGAAAATTTTTTCTAGCTACGTCCCTGGTTCAAAATAGGTCAAAAAACATTAACGCTGGGCATCCTTTTTTAGGGTTTTTGCAACAAAAAAAACACACATTAAAAATGCCCAATTTTGGACCACTAGGGGTTTATGGCAAAAAAATGCCGGCTTTCTGCCTTTTTAGGGCGTTTATGCCAAAAAAAAAACATTGAAAAAATGTCCAATTTTTTAGTATTTAACCTTCGACAGGCAACGCAAAACTGTCCATAACGATGAGCGTGTTGGCGTCCACGCGGCCCTGCATTAAGCCCATAATTTCGATGTTGCCCCCACTGCGCGCGTGCATAACCATTTTGAGCAGGGCGAGTGCCGAAATTTTCACTTCCTGAAAGAATTATGTAAATGGCAAATAAAAAAGGGCAATTTTTCAATAAAAATTACAAAATTTTGTTTAATTTGGTTCCCTTTCGCCAAAACAGAGGCAAATTTTTGAAGAATTTTTTTTTGTTAAAAACCGTTTATTATTTTAACATTCTTCATCGGGGAGGACAACCCCTCGCCCACCTAAATTTGATGAAAAATTTGCCAGACCTTAAAATAGTGAGGGTCCTGCTCCCACGGCTTCACATTTCGGATCATCCGCTGCTCTTCCACGTCGTACTTGAATATGTTGTCCATGTTGTGTAACTTTTTCAGACAATTTTCTTTAACAAATCGCTAAAATTTTTTAAAAATTTCAAAAGTGACGGACGACCTTTGAACTTGAATCAATGATTTGATTTGAAAATTCTCGTCGAATGGTGGGAACTTATAGGGGTGTAAAAAGTTATAAATAAGTAGGGAACGGATCGAAATATTTTTTGAAAGTTTTAAACAAAATTGTTAAGAAAATTGGTACAAAAATTATGAATTATGCACGAAAAACATGTTTTTAGATTGAAAAAACTAATTCAACTAAATTCGACAAACTTTCCCGAAACCCGAAAATAAGGACAAAGGCCTCAAATAAGGACAAATCTTACAAATAAGGACAAATCTTATAAATAAGGACAGTTACGCACTCTGGTGTACCAGGGATGAACCGGATGCCGGATATTTTTGGGTCTGGCATGCCCGATTCCGGATTTTTTTGGCGAAAAATCAGGGATTTTCCCAAGTGTTCGTTTTTGGGAGGGGACTAAATTCGGTTCGAAATTTGATGTCAGAAAAACTTGAAAGGACAAATTTCTAAGTTAACAAAATTTGCCGGACTTTTTTTTGGCATTCGACACATCCCTGGTGTGTACGAATTCGATTTTTAACGTTAAATTAATTATTTTAGTAATATGTTTTTGGACGATTGAAAAAGGGGCAGACAGAGTGTGTTAAAGATGAAAGAAATAGTGTTGTTTAAGCAACAAATCCGAGCGGCAGACAGCGTGTGTGGGGTGGTCAGACGCTATATCGATTTTTCCAAAAATTGTAAACACAGCAGGCTAACGCTGCTTAATTTTGTGATCAAATTTACATAGACATGCTTCTAGTTGCTCCCTTTTAGCCCCTTCAAAATTAAATGGAATTTGGAGAGAATGTGGAAAAATAATTTCCGGGAAATTTTAAAATATCAAAAAAATGATTTTTAAAATGTTTTTAGATCATTTTTTGCTCCTCTTTTGGACCATTTTTATTAATAAAATCCATAAGAAATGCAACATTTTCTCTCTCTCCCCCACCAAGTGACCCAAAAACTCTGTCAATTTTTAGTAAAATTTTCTAGATTTTTGCCAAAAACTCATTCCAGACCCAAAAATATCCTTGAATCCGATTAAATTCTTTAATAATTTTTCAAATAAACAACAATTTTGTTTTTGTCCATTTCAGGTCATCATTTTTCAAAGGTGCAAATTCAATTGTATCAGCAAATTGTGGAGTTGAGTTGAATTGGAATTGGAAAAGGTCGACAAATCATTAACGGATTTGGCTGCTATTTGACGTAAGTCCGCTTTTTTGTTTTTTTATTTTGAAACATTTTGTAAATTGTACTGATTTAGGCCTTGAAATCAGACATTTTAGTTCCAATGTGTACTGATTTTGAAGCTTTTTCAATACGACCCATGCTTTTACGTATTTTAAATAGAATTTTATTGTTGTTTTTTGAAAATGGGCGTTGGGCAGCTTAATTATTACTCAAAATTTCAATATTATTTCACTCCCGTCTTCGATTGTCTTTTTTTTTAATATTATTAAACTAAATTTACAAAAATATTTATTAAGAAAAACAAAAACAATGCCTCGTGTTTTTTGGCGTGGAACTTACTTTCAACCGTTTGCGGTCAAATTGTTCCCCGGAATTTGGCGAAAGCACAACCGTTTCCTGGTGAAGACTGTGATGGTAAGTTAATAAATGATCCATCGAATTTTACAATTTCACAAAATTTGTTTAAGGTCCAAAACAACGACGTTGACACTGCTTTCCACCTTCTCAACAGGTTAACAAGAATAATTTGTCGTCTAGTTTAATCAAAAAAATTTGGGATAAACGGGGATTCCGTCAAAACCGAGTCTCTCCCAACTCATCACCTCCAAGTTTGAAAGTGTTAGAACTTTTCAAAATGAAACAAATCAAATGTAATTAGTACCATTGTGAAAGCTTTGAATGTGCCAAATATAATAAATTTTAATTCAAATTGATATGTTAAATTTGAGAAAAGTTATCATCAAAAGTTTGTCAAAAACATTTAATTTTTATTTTTTTTGTGCTTTTCGGATCATAACTTTTCTCAAACTTAACCTATCGGGCAGAATAAAGTTTATTATATTCGGCACATATAGGGTTTTCAAATAATACCAATTGTATTTGGGGGGGTGGGTGGGTGGGTATGTTGTTTTTTTGGTTGAAAAAACTTATACAAATTTAGTCAAAAATCAAATTTTTGAAAATTTCTTAGCAGAAATGGCACTAAAGGCGGAGAAATAAAATTGCGGTCAACAGTACAAAGGCGGAGCCGCCAGACCTTGGCCCGATCCAGAAAGTCAATTTTTAGGGGATTTTTCGTTTTTTACTGCAACCGGGCTACTTATTACCGATATTTTTAAAAAATAAGGGGAAATAGAAGGAAAAAAATTTTTGTTTTGAATTTTTTAGGTTGATGGAGCGCGAAGGGCTGATGAAGATCATCCGGAATACTGTTCGCTATCAAAAGCCGTACATGCAGGTATAAATTAATTGTTTTTAAAAAAATTTTTGGTTGACCGGGCTCACTTTTTTTTTTGTTTGTTTATTTGGCAAAATATAATTTGCCTCCGTTGGTTTTCGGTTCTGTGCACACAAATATTCAAAAATGTCAACAAATTTGCGAGCGGAAGAAATGCGAAATTTTTTTTTTACATATGATCCAAATCTGGCGTCAATTTTGAATCCCGGACCCGAATTCGAACAATTTTTAGGAGAATTTCTTTCGCATTTTTCCATTAAATTTTTTTGAGCACGCTTGCAAATTTTCTGACATTTTTATTTGTGTGCAACGAACCAAAAAAATGTACCAAGATTTCTTGACAAAAAGTTAGTAAATTTCCGTGTGGCTCTTCTACCTGGGATTTCAAAAAATTTGCGGTCCCGATTGTTAAAAATTTTAAACAGACGTTTTCTTGGGTAAAAATATGCGCACAACACGAATCCGAGCTCGGATTTTGCAAATGCCGAACCCCGAATTCGAACATTAACCGAAATTTCAAATACAACCTTTTTTTTTGTTGGTGTGACAAATTTTTATTTTACTTTTCTACCCCGTTAACCATTGAATTGTTTTGTTTTATCATTATTACAAACATTTTCGTGTGTATTTTTCAAAGATTAATTTTAACCCTATCGAGTTTATGCAAAAATTATTTTTCACGTTTCTGAAATCGCCAAAAAATGTCCGATCTCGGGTTCGGGGTTCGGAATTTCGCAAAATCCAAGTTTTTAACGTGGGGGCTGCAATTCCCGAGGATTTTTTTTTTAATTGAGGCGGCATGGCACGTACACATATTTTTGTTTTAAATTCTATCAAAAAAAACAATTTTTCCCCATGTTTTCAGCGCAACCAATTGTCCTATGGAGGCGTCCAATGCAATTCTCGAAGAGGACCGGGATCGAAAGTTCAAGTTTTTGGTGCGCAAGCACCGCGCGGACGCATACCCGGGTCAGCTGACGATGTGATTGATTTTGTTCCCTTTTTTTTTGTTTGTTTTTGTTTTGACAAAATATGCATAAAAACGGTGTTTTTTAGTCGGAATTTTTAAGTTAAAAAAACAACATTCTGGGGGGTTTTGCCCGCTTTTTTTTGTCCCTCAAATAAACTTTTACGTTTAAAATTAAAAAGCATTTATGGGCTCCAGAAAAAATGCAGTCCGCTTACAACTTGATCAATGATCATGCTTTTTTTTCTTTAATAGAAAAATTCTTTTTTTGTTTTAATAACAGTTTTGTTAGCCCATGTTTGTTTACTAGATCTGTTAATAATGAATTAAAAATAAGCGGATTGGATTAGCTTAATCCACATTTTTTTTATTTTTATTAAAAAACAACAAATACACGATTTGAATTAAAGGGCGGCATTTTCATCAAAAACTTAAAATCTAATAAATATTTTTATTCAGTTATATATTAATTTTTTTTTTAATTAATAAAAGTAAACAGAGATTATTTGCCTCGGGCATTTTGCCCAACAATGCAAAACCCCCGAAAAAAGTTCAAAACGGCGTGTTTCTAAATCCAATGTCAAATGTCATTCATCCGTCAACAAATTGGACCTAAAAACTGAAAGTGTCTTTGTCTGCTGATGTACACTTTTGTGCCTACAGGGCATTTATCATCCCAAAAAATATTTGGACATATTTCAATGATTTATTTACTTAATTATTAACAATAATATTTTAATACGTTTTATTTAAAAAACTTATTCCATTTATACATATTATGGCAACTGATCAAAATCAAAATTTTGTCCAAATCCCCCCACCGTTTTATTACTACCCTACATTTTATTCCCCACAATATGCGGTACCATTGGAAGGTTTGGTTAATTTGAGCAAAAATATGAATTTTTGACATAATTGGTGATTTCGTCCAAAACAGAAAAATGAAAGTTTAAATATGACAAGCCAAAAATTTTTGAAATTGAAATAATTTTTATAATACTTCCTACAATGGTAGCAGCCCAAATGTACTATTCACCGCACCACCACCAGCAGCAGCAACAGCTGAACAATGCCATGCTGCCGGATCAAACGGAAAGTGTGGAGGAGGACGTCAAAGCCGGGACCAAAAGCAACAAACGTTTGCTTTTTGCCCCGGGCCAAGTCGCCAAATTGGAGCAGTCTTTTAAAGGTGGGGGGTTTTGTTTTTATTGCATTTTTTTAATTTGCTTTTGTTATATTGTCGGCATTTTTTGACAAAAAATTTTGACGCCATCCCAAGTCAGTAGAAAAAAACACTATTTAAATTATATGATTTTAAATATTTAAGCTTTTTTGGCAACATTGATGGCACAAAATTGCCAAATTGAATAAAATGGAAATCAAAAAAAACATTTTAATATTATATAAAGCTCATTTTAACAGTTACTTTCATTTGTGCTTTTTTAGTGTTTTTACGGCTCGCAGATGTGATGTTTTAGCTTATTTTGTGGTTTTTAGAAGGATAATGAGGCTAACTTTTTAAAATGAGGTTTTGAGACTTTTTGTTGTATTGTTCACGTTTTTCACAAATTTTGCACAAATCTTAACAAAATTCATTAAATTTAAAAATTGTTCCCGGCGGCGCCTGTCTGCCTGCACCATGGGACAACCCATTTTCACAAAATAAAAAACCACATTTATTATTTACCGGTTAAAAATAAAGATTTAGCAAAATGAGGTTTTTTTGGTCCCAACTGATGCTTTTTGCTAGCCAAATAGGGCTATTGAAAATTTTAATTTGCAAAATTTAAATGCCCTAATTTATAAGCTTTAATGTTCAGCGCATCAGTTTATAAATCGAGCGCAAAGATTGTCCCTGGCGGAAGCCACCGGCCTTCAACCGGACCAAGTTAAACTTCTAAGCAAAATTAAATTGATTAATTAATTACCCGTTTTATTAAGGTAAAGATTTGGTACCAAAATAAGCGGTACAAATTAAAACAAAAAAGGAAAGATGAGAAGCATCTGGCTGCGCAGCTGCTGCAACGCTCGGCAATTTCAGGTCAAAACACTTTTGTATATTAAGCAAATTTTAACTCTGCAAAAATTGGTCATATTTCTATTAAAAAAATCAGAAATTTCTAAATTTGTCGGCATTTATAATAAAGAAATTAATTCAATTTAAATTTTATTTCCAGCTTCTTCCTCTGGGTGCCCGGCATCGTGCTTGGCCTCTGGTACTGCTTCGGCGACATGTTCAACAAGGTACAAGAAGGAAAGCGTCGGTGGGTACAACAAAAGTGCCGGAATTGGACGGACAAAAAGAGTGACGTCTTTGGATTCTAATTTAATCATTTTTATTTATTTTATTTCCACATTCGTTGCTAAAATAACTTAAAAGATTAAAATGTTTTTTGTAAAAAGTAGTCTCAAACAAAATTCAAACAATCTATGTATAATCATTAAAGAGACCGAAACTCCTCCTCGTTTTCGGGGATGGCTAAACCGGGGAACGGAGATCAAAATATTGAAATTCGATTATTTTTATTTTCACACCTTAACATTTCTTTAAAAAATATATAAAAATAGTCCAGAATGTAATCTTTAGACAAAGAGTATTTTAAACTAAAACTAATTATTTATTTTAATCAACAAAAATTTCTTTAAATTTAATGTGTCTTTTTTTGTTGTTTATTCTTTTATATTTAATCACAAACAATACTCTTTTTAACAATTATATTTCAAATATATTAATTTAGAAATTGATCTGTTAGTTTTTAATTTTCCTTTTATTTTTATATAAAGCAACGATTCTATTGAATATTTTATTTCTCAAAAAACTATCGTTAAATACATTAATTTTCAGATTTTTTAAACATTAATAAACTTGATTCCGATTTGTCCTTTTTTATACGCGTCCTTCCTTTCCTGTCCTTTGTTTGAAATTTCTTTTTTTTTTTGAAAAATTTTCGTTTAAATTTTGCATAAATTTGTGGATAAATGGCCAAATTAGTTAATTTTGAAGCATTTTTTAAATTTTTGCTTAAAAAATATTGAAAATGTAGCTCCGCCCACTCCTTTCATTCCTAAAAAGCTTCAAAAAGACCACCTTTTAATTGCAAATATCCTAACAAAAGCGAGTCAAAAAATTCACATTTTTCTCGGCGGTCCCAACGCCAAAAAAATGTTTTTAAACAAATCTCTAGCTGGTAATATTGTATGGACGCATCGATGCCACCGCTGACAAAGTCTTTAAATTTATAAGCAATTTATTTAAATGGAGAAATTGATGCCAATGCCTTTAAAATTATGAATTAATATTTTTAAATTCAATTTATTTAAATAAATTAATGCCAATGTTGTTGTTGTTAATTGTTGTCGCCTTTGGCGTTCACTGGGGAGGCTTTCATTTGTGCAAACCTTATCAAACATCATTTTTTTATCAACTAATCGCACATTCTAATCAAAATTCATTCAAAAAGTCAAAGCTCCTGAAAACCCACAAAAAGCAGCAAAGCATTTTCCTGAAAAACTTATTTCAATTAACTCCGCTCGTCAGGGGCAATTTTTTTTTCAACAAAAAGTGCCGAACGGAAATTTTAAAAACATTCTGACAGAAATTTAACAAATATTTTTCAATTAATTTGGATAAAATATTCACAAACAATTAAATGACAATTTTAAGAGGAGAATGTTTTCTTCCCTTCCCTTTCCTTTCATTTTTGCGTGAACGGGCGCGCGCGCTCCGCCCGCGCCCGTTCAGTGTATGACAACCAGCTTTTGTTGTCTGTTCAACACTCTTTTCATCATTCTATACGACTCTCTTTGTCGCTATTCCACACTATATTCACTCTCTTCTCTTTTCCTCCTAAATTATTGCACTATTTCGGCTATTTCAGCGATTTCTCAGCGCGCAAACGTCCAATTTTGGTTCTGTAAAATGCTCCCCATACGTTTTTGTTTGGTCTCGGATGCATTTGTATGCTCCGTTTTGCTGTCAGAGCATCGCTTCTCGGCCTTTTGGCTAAGATCAAAGTGTAGTATCTGTTCTTTACGGCTTAATCTCCGTAACGACCCCTACCGGGGTCAAAAGAGATTAACCAATTTTTGGAAACTGGTCGCAGCCGGGGGCTTGCTCCCGCTCGGCCGCGCGTCGTCCCGGTATTGCACTTACCTCCGGGCACGGCGCATCTCCCCCACGGGGGAGATTTATAATTTGATTGTCTTCAGCAATGCTAAGTAAAGAAAGACTTTTGAGGTACCGATCGTGATTTCGTATCACAAATCTCGAAAAAAAATTTTGATTGTCGCTATTTTGAGCAAAAATTGGCAATCCTTAAAATCCGACCTCTTAGATCTTATTAGTGAGCATGACTTATAAGCCCAAGGGCTCCTGAATAATGCGGTCAAACTATTTTTGTTTTTGGTCCAAGAAGAGGATATATGCGCGGGATGTCCAGTAGAGAAGGATTGAAATTCTGAAAAACAATGTTAGGTTCAAATAGAAGTTTACAATAGTTATAAGTCACTGTTTGGAATATCTTGATTGAACTTGAAAAGTATTCTCATCAAACTATTGACAACCAAGTAATGATGAAGTTCGCAATCAATTAATTTGACTCCTATTCTCATTTCAGTATAAGTTTTCAAAGTTTTGGAGGCTATTACGTTCAGTGTCACTCGAATAATATTTTCTTCTTCATGCCGAGTTGCCATCGAAAATTTTCGGACAAAAATACGTCTACGCTAAAACTCGTTCAAAAAGCATTAACTAATGGCGCATAGTGTGAATTGTCACTGATCAAACTTATCCCTTTCGGCATTTTTTTGGAGTAAATCGGACGGACTCGTTAAGAGAATCCCTGTAAAAAAGTACGATTGGGATCCCTGTCTTCATGACAATTTTCTCCGAAGAGAAAGAAATCAAAGCTTTTCTTTTGAACCGAACCAGTGAATCCCTAGGGATTATATGTAGGGCCCGATTTTAAGGGCTTTACCTATTTTTTTGAACATATGCTTTGAAGAAAGAAGCTCAAAAATGGCTTTAGATGAGAAGCATCTGGCTGCGCAGCTGCTGCAACGCTCGGCAATTTCAGGTCGAATGATTTATTTAACGAAAATTTTTTCTCCAATTTTTTGATTCCGTTTTTAAGCAAATTTTAAACTCTGAAAAATTGGATCATACATATTTCTATTTTAAAAATCTGAAATTTCCAAATTTGTCTGTACTTAAAATAATTAAGTTAATTCATAAATTTTGTTTCCAGCGACATGTTCAACAAGTGCAAGAAGGAAAGCGTCGGTGGGTACAACAAAAGTGCCGGAATTGGACGGACAAAAAGAGTGACGTCTTTGGATTCTAATTTAATCATTTTTATTTATTTTATTTCCACATTCGTTGCTAAAATAACTTAAAAGATTAAAATGTTTTTTGTAAAAAGTAGTCTCAAACAAAATTCAAACAATCTATGTATAATCATTAAAGAGACCGAAACTCCTCCTCGTTTTCGGGGATGGCTAAACCGGGGAACGGAGATCAAAATATTGAAATTCGATTATTTTTATTTTCACACCTTAACATTTCTTTAAAAAATATATAAAAATAGTCCAGAATGTAATCTTTAGACAAAGAGTATTTTAAACTAAAACTAATTATTTATTTTAATCAACAAAAATTTCTTTAAATTTAATGTGTCTTTTTTTGTTGTTTATTCTTTTATATTTAATCACAAACAATACTCTTTTTAACAATTATATTTCAAATATATTAATTTAGAAATTGATCTGTTAGTTTTTAATTTTCCTTTTATTTTTATATAAAGCAACGATTCTATTGAATATTTTATTTCTCAAAAAACTATCGTTAAATACATTAATTTTCAGATTTTTTAAACATTAATAAACTTGATTCCGATTTGCCCTTTTTTAGACGCGTCTTTCCTGTCCTTTGTTTGAAATTTCTGGAATTTTTTTTGAAAAATTTTCGTTTAAATTTTGCATAAATTTGTGGATAAATGGCCAAATTAGTTAATTTTGAAGCATTTTTAAATTTTCACTTAAAAAATATTGAAAATGTAACCTAAAAAAATGGTTTTAAACAAAAAACAATTTATTTAAATGGAGAAATTGATGCCAAAGCCTTTAAAATTATGAATTAATATTTTTATAAGCAATTTATTTAAATGAAAAATTAATACCAAAGCCTTTAAAATTATGAATTAATATTTTTATAAGCAATTTATTTAAATAAAAAATTAATAATGCCAATGTTGTTGTTATGATGCATTGTCCGGTGGGTGTGCTTCGTCCCCCCCCCCCCCCCGGTGGTTTAAAAAATCATAACTCGGTTCTTAGTCAACCGAGTTGTAAAATCTTAGTATTATTCGAAAGCTCTAAGTCTTTAGAATATTTATGCAAGAATAAACTAGTCGATCAAATAGCTTTCAAAAAATGTTACAGACTACTTACTGATCGCAAAAAAGTTGTAATTTTCGAACATTTTATTTTCTGACATTCTCAACAGTCAATGAAGAATTTTTTGAATGTTACTAAATTTGTAAAATTTGCATGTGAAAGAAAGGAATTTTTTTCGATTCCAAAGGGACGTTTTTTTACCATGGAAACAGCCCAATCATAGCTGGAAAATCATTTGGCACCGGATTTGGCCTCTGATCAACAACTAGCAAGTGTGTAGAAATGGCAAATAGTGGAAAATTTTCAAAATAATGGCATATGCCATTAAAAAAGGGCAAATTGAGAGCCTTGACTTTAAAGTTTAAACCCATTTTCAATAAAGGATTGTCTTATAAAACCTTGAACATTTTATTTTATTTGTAATCGTTTAATATCTACCGTAATCCATAATGTTTAGGCTACCGTATTCTAATTCATTTTGATATAAAAAAACTGTTTAAATTTTAAGATCTATTTAAAAAAAATATCATCGAGTGCCATTATTGCCTTCTAATTATGCCGTTCACTTACGCCGAAGGAGAGGACGAAGAATTTGAATCTTGGACCTTTACAGCTGCTTAAGTTTTCGATTAAAAGATGTATTCATTCATATTTTGAAATGTATTAATGACCGTCTTTAGTCGATAAACAATTCAGACAATATTAAATAAAAATTAAAAAAAAACAAAATTGGGCAATTTATTCGCGCATTCAAAAGTCGACTTTTCATCCATTAATCGTTCTCTGCTGACTGACGGTAACTGAGACAACATTCGTTACAGGCACACCAACGGCATGCCGTTTGGAAAAGCGTATAAATTTGATTTTTTTGACAACAATTTCACGCATTTTGGTTGATGCCCATAGTAAAAGCCTTAAAAACTTTGGCACTATTAAAAATAATTTTGAATTAAAGTTACCAGGCCGGGATGACCACCGTGGCAAGGTCGTTGACCCACGGGTACTGGTTGAAATTGGCCAAAAACAGCATGTCGTCCTGGTCCAAAGTGATGCCAAACCACTTTTGGAGCAGGGCATAGCGATTGTTTTGCTCGTCAAGAAAATTTGTTGCTGTCAAGTAGACAAAAATCTGAAAATAAATTCAAAGCGGATTTATTAACAAATTTGTTTTACCATAAATATGGCCATAATGAGTTGGCCAAAAAAAGTGGCCACCGTATAAATGGTCATTTTGCGTTTGTTTTTGTCGTTTGGTTGTTGACTGGGAGCTCGCAATTTGTAGGCAAAAAATGTGACCACGTTCAGCAAAAGGCAAACAATGCCAAAAATAACGGCAGACCAAGCGGCGATTTCTGTGCTATTCAGCTCCTATAATGTAATGTATAGAGCTGGGATTTTTATGGACTAAAAACGCAAAATATGGACCAAAAACCCCAAAAAGTGCCAAAATATGGACGAAAAAATGTGCTAAAACTGACTAAATCCAGTCAATTTTGCGTAAAAACCTACGAAATTCGACATTCTTTATTAATTATCCTCTTACAATTGTAAATATATTATTTTTCACATGTTTTGGAAACTTTATAAAAAATAAATAATTTCGGTAAAATTTCGATCTTTGGTGGGGCATTTTTGGTCCAAGAAAAGGTCATTTTCAGGGGTGCATTTTTGGATTGAAATTTTTTTTGATTTTTAATGCCTAACCTACAAAAAAACATGTTAAAACATGAAAATCCCATCTCTAGTAATGTAAAAGCATGGGAAGTTGCAATTTCCAAAAAAACAAACAAAATCATTTTAAATATTGGCACAAAACAGAGGGCACTTGCTAGAATAAACATACATTTTCAGTCTTGAAGTCGTCGAGAGTGAATGAGACATTGTCACGTTGAACATGAACAAACATGTCCAAATTGAAAATTGGGACAGTGAACGGCAGGGGGAGAATGAATGCGACTGCAATTAAAAGGGTTGATCGACGACGCCAAAACTGAATTTAATTAAAAAATATATTATTATTTATTTAACAAAAAAGAATTTTCTTTAAATAAATGTCTGTCACCGTTTTATATTTAATCGGGAACAAAATGGCGGTGCATCGGTTCAGCAACAAAAATGCCGTCAACAAATTTTCCACGTGAAATGCATAATATCCGACAAAAAGCAAAAAAGCCAACACAACTCGAGGCAATTGAAGATAAACGGGTAGAAACAAGCCAATTTTGCCAAAACGATGCGCAAAAAATGCAATAACATAGTTGGCCAAACTCTAAAAAATAAATAAATTTGAATAAAATAATTTTTAAGTGCCAATCCATTCGCTTACTGAAATTGTGCGCACAGCGACGAGGACGAAAAAAGGGGAAGAAAAATGGGCAAAATTGGTGATGATCACCGACAACTCCAAGCAGTACAGCACAGCCGATGGAATGCCAATGACCAGCGCGAACAAAAACGGGAACAAATCCGCATTGGCCAACACGGCCATGGCGGTGAAGAAAAGCGAAGAATCCATACAAAATTCACAAAAAGCAGGCTTTTTAAAATTTCCAAACAATTTTCAAAATGTTAAAATGCACGAATTTTATTAGGGTTGAGCCCCGACCCCTCGGGGGCGGAAAAAGTCGGGGTCGGAGTTTTCGTCCCCGACCAAAAAAGTCGGGGTTCGGGGGTTTTCCAAGCAAAAACCCCGAAAAATTCAAAAAAGTCGGGCTCGGGGACCAAAACCCCGACTAAAAAAAGTCGGGGTTCTCGGGGACGGGGCTTCAACCCTAAATTTGATTATCATTCATTTTATTCCTCTGAGCAAATTTGCCAAAAGAAATGAATGACCTTTTGCGAAGTTAGACAAAATATTTTTGTTAAGCGCCGTTTTCGAATGCTTTTAACGAATGGTCCCCGATGTAGCGAAATGCTTAATTATTAAATGTAAAATAATTCTTTTGGTCGTATTTATAAACACGAACAAATACAAACTTTGTACACTGGTCCCAACATTTGTACAAATAATAAACTAAAGTTTGGGTAATTGAAAACTGTTTATTTGTCTGTATTAGCGTGCTGGCTAGTAATTAAAAAAGCGGGAAATTTTTGCCTAAAAAATTGCCAAACAAATGTGCAAAATAAAAATTTAAACACTGAAAATGCCTCACGGGGAATAGTGCCATCAAATAAATACATAAGGAAAAGTGCCAAAAGAAATGCAAAACTGGCATAAGAAAAAACAAATGGAAAAGTGCTAAAAAAGTTATATTATTAATTAATTAAACGTGACGGTGCTGGCAATGCTTAACATTGTGTAACTTTCGCATCTTAAACCGTGGCCCAGCTTCCGTAGGCGTTAGTGCCTCCGCCAATGTCCAACCCAAAAAACGTCCATAATAACGAACAATGATCACTTCATAGTTAAAGTGCTAAATGGTCTTTTGGCATTGGCACAGTTCAGCAAAAACAGAGCGTTTCACTGAGAATGTGCACTTTCACGTTTAGAGTGGTTATAAATTAGTGAAATAAATCACAAACATGTAATTATACCTCTTTCTCTATGTAATTAATTACCAATACCTCTTTATTTTAATAAAAAAAGATGATATAAATAACACGCTTTTTTAGAGAAATATGATTTGTAACCAATTGAAATTCTGAAAAAAGCAGGAAACACAGCAGGGCTGTATCGAAATTTCGATTTTCGACGTTTTTTCCTTTGATTTTCGATTTCGAGAAAATGGGCTATCCGAACGAGGGTTCGGGATTTTTCAAAATTTCGATTTTATTTTTCAATGCTCTATCGATAAACAATAATATATAAATAACAATACAAGCGGCTCCAAATTGTCCTTTACATATAAAGAATATCGCAATTTTGTGTGAATTTCGCTGTTTCATTCAGTTGTTTTTGCCAGAGTTTATTTGTGTCCATCCACCAAATTCGACCTCCACAATATGCCCAATTATTTCGTCAAGGTTTATTAGCCCAAAGAAATGTGAGTGGCAAACATTTTTTGTTTTTATAAATTTTTTTGTCTAAAATGTCAAATGTTTGTACAGTGCAAAGAATAGAATAAATGTAATGTTTTACCGTTTTGTTCAATAATATTAAATAACCAACAGAAGACATTGAAAGGTTCGCCAAAATTTTACAGCTGTACGCCTTCAACACGGCAACCAAATGAATGTTTTCGCCATGTTTCCATACTTTTTTGGGTTTTGTCTCCACCAAAATTTTATTTTTTAATTCTTCACCCAGTAAGACGGGCTGATCAAAAAGACCAGTGAAGTGAGATAGCACAAAATTGGCACAAATGCCACCTTCGTCATTTACATCACATTTATAATTGCTTATGCGAAATTCCAAATGATGATCCTTCAACACACAATTGTGATCATCTACAATAAATTCAAAAACAAAATTATAAAAGCAAAACAACAAAACCATCGGCGGCGGGCAATGAAATGGGCTTTCGTTCTAAGGCTAACGCCGGCTCTCGTCGATTACCCAGCTTTAAATAATCTCGGCACATGTCCTTGTCGAAGTTGACGAAATTATCAGGCCATATCTTTCAAAACCAAGCATAGGTAAAAATATATAAAATAAAGCGTTAATTTAAAAAAATATTGTTTTAAATTGACAAAAAAATTTGTTTTAGCATTTTTGCCTCTTTTTTGGGACAGTCCCCGTCGAAAAGTGCGCACACAAAATTGAACACAAAGTCCAAACAGTTGGCTTTGCTTGGTGAAAAAGATTCTCCAAACCAAAAGCGCGAGGCCATTTCAAAAAACGATTGTTCGACTTTGCGTGGGCACACAAAAAGGCCAAGTCCTTTGAACACTTGTGGCCTTTTCTTGTCATTCGCTTCCAATTTATTGGCAATATCGTAAAGGCTTAAACAATAGCATTTAAATTACACTTATTTAATAATTTATTTTATTTTAACATTTATATATATATATATTTTAGGGTGGGTGGAATTCCAAGTTTCGATATTTTAGGCGCGGAATTTCATTCACTTTTTGCTATCCTGTGATAATTTGGACTGATTTTTATAAGAAAAGTCGGTAAATTTACAAATATTTCTCATTTCAAATGTAAAATGCAAAAGACACATATTTAGTAGTGCTGCACGAGAGTCTCGGTCTCGAGTCTCGGGGTCAAGTCTCGGTCTCGAGTCTCGGGGTCAAGTCTCGGTCTCGAGTCTCGGAAAATTTTTGGTCATGTGCAGCACTAATATTTAGTACATACAGTGGTGTGCTAAATTTGCAAAATGCATTTTTTTGTTTAACGCTTTATAACTGAATAAATAAGCATTGTGAGACAAAGTGTTCAGGGGCTTTTTTGTAGCATTTTTAAGGCCTACAAAACCATCAAGAGCAGCAATCGTTCCAAAGTCTCCTCATAAAAATTATTTGCCCTCCATGCCCAAGGTGGTCAATAATTATTGGTGCAAAAGTAAATGTGCAAAATTTAAAAAACAAAAAATCAATTTTTTGTGTGGTCCAAAATCCAAAAAAAAATGCACGCAGGCATAACTTTTGATACTGATCAAAGAAGGTAATTGGACCGAGTTGCTACAACATCTCCTTCATGGAGATCCTGACGCCCCAAAATACACTGAAATCGGGGGTAAATTTGGGAAAAAAATCCCCGAGGCCTTGGAAAAATTTTCTGCAAAAAGCTATTCTTGAGAGAAAGATAGGCCACAAAATTCTCTACAACAAAAAACCGCTATTTTGCCTTAAACAAGTCAAGGCTGCATTAAACCTCCGAGTTCCGAAAATTTGGAGTCGGTCGGAATGCCATCCCATCCTCTATATCAGAGATGGGCGCCGACGACCTGAGAAAATTTCGGAAATCGGAATTCCGAGGCCTAAAAAAATTTCGAATATCGGAATTCCGACCCCAAAAAAGTCGGAAATCGGAAAAATTTTTTTTAACAAAATTGGCCTATTTTTAAAAATTTTTCTCGGCGGCGCCTATCGGCACTCCCGATACCTTCCTCTTCCCTCCCGCACAACAACAAATAATTTTAGAAAATCGCGCAAAAAAAAAGAAAAATTTCTAAATTGTTATCAAAAAGCTTTTTAATTGGGACATTTTTAAAAAGTTTTAAAAAATCTCGCTCAAAATTAACTTTTAGGGGTTTAATTTTATCCCGGGTAATCCCGGTCCAAACGTCATTGAGACTAGGGAGATGCGGGGGCTCGGCGGTGCCGACGGGAGAAATTTTGAACTTTTTGGCTCAATTTGTTAAGAGATTTGCAACGAAATTTAAAAAAACGAAATTTTTTAAAGTTTTTTAGGAGAATGGGAGAGGTCCGGTGGCGCGGATAGGCGACGCCGGGGAAATTTTATGACGATTTTAACGAAATTTGTTAACAAAATTGGTCCAAAAATTATCGATTTTTCCGAAAATTTCCGACTTTTTGCTCCAAATTTCGGAAATCGGAATTCCGGGGTCTTAAAATTTTTCGGAAATCGGAATTCCGCCCATGCAACTGATTAAATAATGATAAATCTGGCATGGGTTTTAAAATAAAAATTTATTAGAAAATTTCTGTTAAAAATACTTAATCAAAATTTATTAAACTAAAACCTGTAAAAAATAACTTTAAAAAACAAAGATGATAATCAAAATCGTTTGCTTTTAGCAACAGTTAAACTAAAAAAAAATGTATTTTAAAATTATTAAATATTTCCATTATATAATTTGTCTTTTGTTTTAAATTTAATAATAAAAATTTAAAAAATCTTGGAATTTTAAGCAAGAGGCAAAGATAAATTAAAGTAATTTAATTTTCATTTTTTTTTGACATCACATCCTTTTAGAACCACCATTTGCGCGTCACTCCCAAGTCTTTGCTGAGACTTCCGAGTTCGCATCGTCAGCATATATGCATCTTAAAGCAATAAAGTTACTTCGGTTTACATATTGTTTGTGAGGCATCAAAAAAATTTTGACAGACGGTCGTAAATAAAATTTTTCGCAAAAAAGTGCATTTAGACATATCATTAGAAAAATTATAAAACGGCTGGTATAAAAGAAAATTAAATTGCTTATTCAAACACTTTATATAATTAATAATTTTTACAATCAAAGTGGGCATTTGCTATATATATAGAGTTTGAAGATATGCCGCTAAAATTTAATAATTTCAAATCTTATAATTAGGGCTGGGATTTTTATGTTATAACATATTTTTTTCGTGGATTCCTTACCATGAGAGAAGCCCAAAAATAGCATTTGTTTTGAAAATTTTTGAATTAGGGCGACTTTTTAGCACATATAAAAACATATTTTGGGGGTATTTTTTAGCACATATTTACTAACATATTTTAAGCTTTTTCAGAGTTTTAGCACATATTTCGCCATCTTTCAAAAAATTCCTTAAGAAAAATGCAATAAAAACGAAAAACATACCCCTAAGGATCGACTTTTTAAAAATTTTCAAAAATGCACCCCTAAAAAATGACTTTATCTTGGACCAAAAATCCACCCTCAAAGATCGACATTTTCCCTAAAATTTTTTACTTTTGATTTTTTTAATAAAACTTTCCAAAACATATGAAAAATATTAAATTTACAACTGTAGGAGCAAAATTAATAAAGATAGATAAATTTTGAAGGTTTTTATGCATAAACTGACTAGATTTTGGCCATTTTTGACACATATTTTAGCACATATTTTGGCATTTTTAGGATTTTTAGCACATATTTTGGCATTTTTTAGCACATAAAAACATACATATTTTGGGTTTTTTAGCACATATAAATCCCAGCCCTACTTATAATATATATTTTTTAATCGTAACTTGATAACTAAAACAAATAAATTATATATTTAATTCTCACATTTATTCAGTTGGCTTTGATTAACAGTTGATGTGTTATTTGCTATATTTACAACACGTTTTTTTAGCGTTTTTCTTTTGATTTATAGGAGCACCTGCTGATTGCTCAGCGCAAAAATCATTATTAATTGCTACTTTTGAAGAGATTTAATTTATTGCAATTTATTTATTAAAATTTTAATACCACGGTAAGAAACATTAAACTTCAAGCAATTATGTTAAAGCACTTATTAATTTCCACACTTTCCTATATATAAATAAATACAATAGGTATAATAATCATCTATTAAATTACTAATCTAAACTGTTGCGACATGTTATTCTACAACACAGGGGAAGAAATTTACGCGTGACTAACGATGGATACCATGATGTACCGTAAAATAAGTCAAAAGAATGAAACAAAGCCAACAATTTGTGTTATGTGAAATGCGGTTTGCAAAAAATGCAAATAAAAAGATAAATTTAAAAAAAAAACCAAGCTAATATGTCTGACTTAATAAACTAAAATAAATTATAAAAAGAAACTAAAATTAATACAAAAATAGCTTCTCAATTTAACTTTACTACGTTACGACAAAATATATGAAAACGATTATTAAATTTATAAACTAGAAATAAAATAGCCAAACTTACTCATTGTTTTTTAGGTCCAACTAATTAGATTAACACATTCAAACATTTTACATATTTCTAAATTGTAAACAGCAAAAATATTCCAAGAAATAGAGCCTTCTTACACTGAACACAAATAAATAAATGAGATGGTCATCAGCTACAAGACAGAAATTTCAATAGGAATTATTAAAAAAATACTTATCACTTTTAAATTGGCATGATCAAAATATAAAATAATTCACAACTAAAACATAAAAAGTAAAACATTCTAACAAATTAAAGAAATAATTTGAAATAAACCCAAATCAATTAAAAATAAATCTAAAGCAGATGAAGCCGTGACCGTTTTGCCGGGCCAACTTCTTAACCGGAGTACCGGCTGCACCCCTCAGAGGTCAACCGCAGTAATCCCGACAATGCGGCGCAATCAGTGGAAATGGGCATGGCAGCTGTGGAACAAGGCCGAAATCTGAGCCGCGGACTTCCGTGCACACTCCAATTCGTACAAAATTATTTAATTTTATATTGACAATCCACTATAATAAATCTTTTTGATAAATCTTTTAAAAATTTAAAATGCGATTAATGGTTTAGCAATAATTGGATTTACTAGATTAAATAGAATAAATTAAAAAATAGCAGAAGTTAAATGTTTTTAAATTTGAGATTAAATTATTATTAAATATATTTTATTTTACAAGTCGCTTCTTTGACTTTTTCAAATTTTAATTTTTGCCTAAATAAATAATTTATAAAATTTATTTTTTTACAGTAAGTTACCGGTTGTTTCTCATTCCACATCATTTACCAGTTTTTTGTTTTGTTTTATTTTTAATATTTGCTTTCTCCTGGGTGTCTTGAACCTTTCTGGTCAAATGATGTCGATCCTCGCCTCAGAACGTTGTAGAACGTATCGATCCTCCAATGTTTTGAAATTTTTTGTTCATTGTTTGTATAAATAAATTGTTTAGTTTTTTTCAATTATTACTAATCGATATTATTAAACCTAAAACTTTGGTTTTACACTGCAATATTCTTTATATTGATAGGCAAAATAAAATATTATATTTTCTTAGCTGTTTCATCAATCTCAACATTAATTTTTGGCCTCCTATTTTGCATCAATAAATCTTTGGATTTATTTAAAATTGGGAACATTGGTTAATTATTTAAATTAGCCAAAATGATAAAAAAATTAGCGTTTGTTTTGTTGGTTCTCAGTAAAATAATTAAATTTTAAATCTTTTTAATATTGTTGCTTTCTGTTTATACTATGCATGGGACAACTTGTGAATGCATTTTTCTTAAAAGTCTTTTATTAAAGTTAAAATTATTTTATGAAAATCCAAGCAAAATTGTTTAATTTTTGATTTTCAACATTAACATTTGTTTAGGCAACATCGTTTTTTTTATTATTTTTTATAATCTCTTTATTTATTATTTTCTTAAAAGAGGTAAATTTCATTCAGCAATTAAGAGTTTTTTAAATTTTTTTCGTCGCTATTTATAGTTCTAATAAAAAGCTTATTTTGATCAAAAACACTCATAATAGTAGCTTTACAAATGTACAAAATTTTATCATTTTTATTGAAAGCGTCTGATTTTAATATTTTTATTAATCTTTATTATTCTTTGCCAAATTCTTATTCAAACAAACTGTTTAAAGATTGTTTTAAATTATACTCATCAGTTGCTTTATGTCACTATAGCAAAAACAAACTAACTTTATAATTTTTTTGAGATGATAAATTTAATTTACACTTGCATTTTTAATTATTGTTTTTTTATTGTTTATTTATTAAATCAAAATAATATGCATAAAACATTTATTCATTTTGTAATTTTTAAATTTGGCATTTTTAAGAAATTAATTTAATTTCTTCATATGTAATTGTTCGTCGTTTTGCCTTAGCTGGAAAAGAAACCGATTTTCTTGGATTCGGCTTTAATTTTATTACTGCATAATTATATATATATTTTTATTTAGCTAATTTTAATTCATATTGTTTTATTTACTTTTTGTTGCCGCTTTTTCGTGCTCCTTTTCTGCCACATTTAACTGTTAAGAAATACGTCTATTAATTAGTTTAAATCTTATAGACTTTAATTTTGCCAATTTTTAAAAATTTATTATTTAGTTTAAGGGTGTATTTTTTAATATTTTTAGCATTTATTTGATTGATTTGGAGTTCTGTTCCAGATGGGCTACTGTAAATCTTCAAAATGAAAATATTTTATTTTTTTTCAAAGTGATGATTTTATCTATCTTTGAATTGTATCAAATAGGTTGTTATTCAATTGTTGATTTTTATACTATTAAAATTGCTTATGCATTTCGATGCCGCTTACAAGCACACACCATCAATTTGTCTGAATAATTTTTAAAAAATTTTTACTAATTAATAAATTACTCTTAAAAATATCTTTTATGACCAAAAGTTAATTTATTTTATAATACAATACTTAATTGGCAAAATGATAAAAAAATTAGCGTTTGTTTGATTGGAAACAATTAATTTTATTTGTTCTGAGTAATAAAATAATTATATTTTAAATCTTTTTAAAAATTCAGATTTACGTGTGTAAGTAGGTAAATTTTTTTAAATTTAATGAATATTGTTTTATCAATATGTGGCAAAAAAACGCTCGACGTGTTTACTTTTTCTAGTCGCGTGTGCATTCAGTTAATTTTTATTGAAGGTTTGTTTTTGTTTTTAAGTTTATTATTAATTTTCTTATAGAAGGAGATTTTTTAGTTTTTTAATTACTGTTTGGATGGCTTACATATATTATTACATACCTTAATATTGTCTTATAACTATTAGGTAATTTGCATATTTTTGTTAGCCTTTATCCATAGAATGTTATTTTTCCTAAACTTGGAGCTGTCGTAAGCAAAATAAACGGGGTACGATATTCGGCGATTATCTCCCCTGAAATGTTATCACGCTGCCTGACAGTTTTAAAAAATTTATATTATGACAAACTTCCAACTTGGATAGTCTTAGGACGCCACTGTTGTTTTTTGATTTACTTACATTTTTTTCACTACAACAAATTGGGACTCTTTGACGTCCAATAGTGCACGCCATTGCACCAATTACGCTTTATATAATTATGTATAAATTTTAGCAGCATATCTTTAAATTCTGCCGATAAAACAATCTTTTTGTGCTTAGTCTAAGGTTATATTGCTCTCAATATTAACATTGTAAAATTGCAATATTTTTTCGTATAGTTTCTATTAGAACACACATTTTAGTTAGGTGTTTAATTTGAAAGTGTAAAAAGCTAATCTTCAATCATCGAATTAAGTAGAAAATTCGCTAGAAATTTCGCAGAAAATTAAAATTTGGAAATCCACGGCTACTGATTTCTTTCGTATTTGATTGTAGTTATTTTTTTGCTTTTTTATATCGCCTGGTATGTATGTCTTTATCTAAAAATCAATTTCGTATTTTAAATTTAACTAGTTAATTTGAATCTTAATTATTGATTGATTTTAATCATTTTTAAGTAAAACTGCAGTTAATTTTAGTATATTCACTGGCGCTCGCTCTCTGATGCAAATGGCACTCTCATAATGCAAAAGGAGATAATTACTAAGGAATATTATTTATTAAATTTGAATATATACCCCACAAATAAAATTTTAATAACTTTTTGATTTAAATTTGATTAAAATTATCATTCATTTTTAAAAAATACGTCGTTGGAGTATGTCGGAAAAAATGAGCCATAGGACAAAAACATGGCCGCGCTCGTGGAATGCATACTTTTAAATATTTAATAGTGATTGTAAAAAAAACTTAAAATTGATAAAATAATAAAGATTTATTTAGTAAGTTTATTACTTTAATTGTGGGTTTTACAATAAATTATTTTAATAATTTAATATTTAGCTACTTATTAAACTTTACTTTGTATTTTTTATTAAATAATTAACTACTTTTGAATTGGTTAATAAGATAATCGACTAATTTATTTTTTTATGTATTTTAATTCATTTTAAATAATCATTTTATAAAGTTCATCAGATTTGGAATTTTTTTAAAGTATTACTTTGGCGTGAAAATGTGCACAGCCATGCAATATTTTATTTTAATAATATTTTTAAAATACTCCCAAACGGAGTGCAACAGAAGACGTACACCAGAACACCCGAAAAAATAATTATAACAACCCAAAAAAGGGTCTCAAAAATTTTAATCAGATTGGGTTGCATTTTTTCTATATTTTTTATTATATATTACATTAAAAACTGCACAGATCAAAGCATCGCTAGGTCAACTGTAGGACAAGTTCCTTTTGCTAGAGCGGAACTATGCGTTTTTTTTATTTTAAAGTTTTAAATTGTTGTTATATACCCAGATTGGTCTTCTTGTTGTGCAAAAATACTGCGCTTTCTCGAATTGAGGCAACACAAAATGCAAAAGCTTATGGGAACTCATGCTCTTTAAAATTTTATTGTGTTTTTTATTCTGTTTAAAATATTCAAATTTATCTTTATTACTTTTATTTATTTACAAAAATGTTGTGTTAATTAAATTTTTTAATATGGTTCTAGAATTATTTAAATATTAAAATAATGTTTTATTGTTGTTAGTTTTTGTTGAGCAGATAAAATATAGTTTAAATAATATTTTTTTAATTTTATAGATATTAAATTTGAAACTAAGGTTATAATTGAATTAAAAGATTACATTATATAGTTAGTTGGTCAACAACATAAACTTTTCAAATTTATTTGCGCTTCTTAAAATTCATTAGGATGTATTTTTGGGTGTATCAATTATATATGGTTTATACTAATTATTTTTTATTATTTTAGTTTTCTTGTTTATTGTCTCTAACAAACATTTATTAAATTCCTTTGAATTATTGGCAATTTTTTTGTTTGTTGATTTTACTAATATGTGTATAATGTAATTAATTTTAAAATTTTCCATTTTTAATATCAATTGGATGTAATTGCTCAAACCCAACCAATAATATATTAGTTTTTGTAAAACTGCCATTCTTGATGGTAAATTGGTTAATCATTTTTTAACCGAAATTTTGTGTCTCTTTATTGAAATAAATTTTTAAATACCACAAACAATCTTAATTTTACATATTTACCTTTAGTTATGTTTTAGATTTAAATACTTTTCGGGTTATTGCATAATTATATTTTTTAATTTTGTTTTTTTGCTTTAATAAATTAGGTTCTCGATAGGTCAATCATATTGCTTATTGTAATTTTGTTTTATTATTTTATTTTTAAAGCTGCATTTGTTTTATGCTCAACTTGGGCTCAAAAAATTCATATCTTGCATTTTAATTAAAAAATATTTGAAAATTTATTAAAAAAGTTACATTATTGAGGAGAGTTAAGGGCAAATAAACGTAAATAAGTGCTTGCATTCAAGCGGGTTTGAACCCAAATAAAAAGTTTACTCGCCGGACAGACATACCACCAAGCCACCAATTTTATATGTGAATTTTTGTAAAAGTTCAATTATTTTTTTTGTCAAAAAGTACGCAAGCCTACAGCCAAGCCCTCGGAAAAAATGAATTTTGTCACTCAATGATGCCATCTTTAGGGGTTTATGTTAACCCCGACCCCGACTCGGGGTTAGAGTTCGGGGATCGGGGTTTGCGTGGTTGGACGTGTCGGGGACGGGGTCGGGGAAAACCCCAAAAATAGCCTAATTTACGGGGTGGGGGACGGGGTCGGGGTTCCAACCCTACTTTAAAGGTTAAATTATTACTTTTTTTTATTGCGTTAACAATTTGTTTTTTATAGTTATCAATAGGTGTGAATTTTGCAAAAGATATTTATTTATTTGATATAATATTCTATAAATCTATTTATTTTGTAAAAAATTATTCATAATATTCTGTGATATTAGCCATTTTTCTTTTTCAAAACACTGTTTATTCGTATTTTTTATAACTTTTAACGATCGTGATTAGAACAAAATAATGGCAATTAAATTTTCTTCAAAAGATTTCTTTAACCCATTTATTTGATTTATGGTGACTTCGAAATAGTTATTTTTACTTAAATTTGAATATTAAGCTATTAAGAAAGTAAAAAATAACTGTGCATATATGTTGAATACCCCAAATTTAAACATTTTGCTAAATTATCTAGAATTCTTTCATCAGCATTTAAAGATAATCATTTCAGTAATTAATTTAAAGGGTTGCAAATTTTGGCTCGTTAGTTTTATTTAATGATTTTTTTAAGTTAATAGTTTCCTTTTTAATTTATGTATTATATTAACAAAATACTTTTTATGCATGTTGACTATAATAATTTAATTTAATTTGTATTGCGAGGCTTTTCTTGTTTTTGCAACTTGAGTTTTCCCTACAGCTCTGAGCTATGAATTTATTTTGCAATTGTATTTAACTAAATATAAAATATGCAACATAAAAATGCCGATTAAATCAAAGCAATAAACAATAATTCCAAAATTATCTTATTATCCTTATGCTATTTTATAAAAATAGTTTAGATATTGTAAATTTTTTATTGAGTTTTTTGTAAAGGTTTTTGACATTTTAACTTGTATTTCACAAGATCCTTGCATTTATGTTCATTTGAAGTTCACCATATTAATTGTCAACTTCCTTTATTAAATCTTAGTTAATTCAACTATAACTTTATACAATTTGTTCTGATTTCAAATATTTATTAAAATACATCCATTTGACTTATTTTGTAACTCAAACATTTTTATACTTTAAATCTTAAAGCTATTATACACTATAGTAATATGCCGGCGGATCATTTAACAAATAAAATAAATTATTAAATATTAATATAAGATGCGGCGACTTGTTCAACACAAAACAACCTGCACACAGCATGTTTTTTTGTTTGTTCAATAATTAAAGTATCTTTTTATCAGATTGAAAAACATTAATATAATTTATTAATACTTTAATTTTATTTACCCAGATTTTTTGAAAAATAATTTGCTTGATTAACATTCGCTTTACAATAATACAGAAAATTTAATAAAATAACAATATACAGTAATTATTAGCTATAAATGGATAATTTTTATTGCTGAAATTTTTTGGCCGATTGATAACGATAAAAAATAAATCTAAAATTAAAATTAAGCTTATATATTTTTTAAACTAAATTTTTAAATTGCTTTAGAAATGCCTCAATAGAACAAAATTATATGATACCCAGATGTTAACCGCTAGTCTTTTTGGTTTAGAAAAAATAACATTATTAAACTCATAAATTCAGCATACGCAGAAATCGCAAAAAATATTCTAAAAATTATATTTCTTACTTTCACAGAAAAACAAAATATTAAGAAAATACTATCTAAAATTTGCCAATAATACCTACTATAAACTAAAAATTTATTAAATGATAAAATAAAAATAAAACAGCCAATGCGGGTGAATTCCGCACCAAGGATGTGATGATGGTCAAAACTGCATGTGTCAGTGAGTGAGCTTTGTTTGGTGATATTAAGTAAAATATTTTGTGTTTTTGTAGTTCATATTTTGGAGTTTTAAGGTTTCGCCTTAGGTTGCGGCAATTTTTCGGTTTTCGAAACCAATTGTCAATTAGTTTTTTTATGTTATATCTTTTTTATTCAAGATTCTTACTTTTCAATAAAAATAATTAAACTGGGTTTAAATCGTTTAATCTTAAAAATATTTATAACATTTGTAAGCCATTAAAATCGGACCAATTCCAATGCAAAACAAAAAAGGAAAAATAACAATAAAAAAGGTTCGCTATTGAATTTTAGATAGGAACCCAAAACTAAAAGCAATTAACATTGGTTAAATAACGACAACCAAGTTTAGCATGTGCACACATTGTTGGCCACTAGACCATATAAATAAAAAGCACTAACAATAACAATATTTTATCAAAAAAATTAATATTTCAAATATTGCTTAAAAAATAGAAAATTTATGTATGAAGATGAAAAATAACAAATCTAAGAAAAATGAATCAATAAAGAGGATATTACAATTTAAGAAAAATTTTGATTTTGAACTTATTAAATAATGTTATTATATTTACAAGAAAATCCAGACAGTGAAGAATACGAGAAGTTTCCAATTAACATGGAAAGGAATGCGAAAAATCATCAAATAAAATAAGTTTTTTATAAAATTAATTATCTACGTGGATGCATTCAATTTCTTGTCGGCCAACTCTCTACATATCAAAGAAACGTTCATCGGCGTAGAAAGGCGTTTTAGACAACGATTATTTTAAATATCAAAGTATTTATTCAGCAAATTAATAAATTTAATTTCAAAAACCAAAATGTTACGTCTCTCCATATTAAAAGCTCTCGTCGTTGGGTGGAATGAATATCATCAACAGAAGATTAAATTTTTGACAAACAAAAACTGGTAGTTAAACTGGTTACCAGTGAAAAATAAAGCTCAATTATAATAATTGAAATTGAATACAATTCGAATATGTTTAACAGAGTTATAATGACTATATTAAATGTTTTAATTCCAACAACTTATTCAACCAAAGTTTTTTTAATATTGTTAAAATTTTAAAATACCCAACTGTTATTTTTTAATTGCGTCTTTAAAAATATTATCAAGAAATTATTCATTAAACCGTGCTTGATGTTAAAAATAATTGCTTACCTTTTTAATGCTTTTAAACCGCTTTGGTTTTTTTATTTAGATTGTTTTTATTTGGATCTAATAAAACAATCATAGATTTAAGTCCGACTTATTATTTATATACATGTTTTTATTTATTTTATCATTTTGCCTTTATTTTTGGGTTTTAATTTTATGCTTGAACAGGCTTATGATTTTACTCAATTTTCCCACCAAATCGTCGCTTTGTTAATCATTTTTTTCATGTCAGAACTTTGATATTTTTAATACCATTTTAATTAATTTTCAAAAAAATTGATATTTTTAATTCTTGTCTTTAAATTTTCACAAATGTTTTGCATACTTTTTTTGCTTGTAATTGTTTACCTTATTGTTGCGTAGCCTAGTTGTCAGATAAATCTTTTATGTTTTATATGATATGTGTAAGTAAATTATTTATACAATAATTCTTGCTTTTCATTGTACTAAATTTAATTATGTTTTTAATGCCTTTATTTTAAGTGAATTATTTTTTTGTTACTAATAATTAGTAAACATATAATGTTGGTACACCTTTTTTTTCGTATGTTATATGTGATTTAAGTTACTTTTGTTGTCTTTCTGTTATTTTCTTTATTGAATAAATTTTAAACTATAATTTTTGGGTGTTTATTTGCTTCAAAGTAGGGTAGGACGGGACCGGGACTTTTGGAAAAACCGGGACCGAGACTAAACCGGGACTACTGGACAAACCCAAGAAAAAAAAATGCTTGGTAAAAAACCGGGAGCATTATAAAGTGATTTAAAGGAATTTTGGAAACCCGGGACTAAAATTTCAGTACCAAAATAGGAAAAATTGCCCATTTCAGTACTGGCCCCGGTCCCGTCCTACCCTACTTCAAAGTCAGAAGGGAATCTAAACTTAGAAAAAAGCTAGTTTGAGAAAGCAACTTTTGAAATATATGCCAACGCCCAATAAAAACAGTTTTTTTTAGCAAAAAATCGTTTAAAAATAAAATTCATTACGATTTCTTATAAATAACAATTAATATTTTTTGAATCAATATATTAAGATGGTTCGGAAATTTTTATGGAGGGAGGAACTTCTAATGTACATTTTGATAGTGTATTATTCATATTTTGTTAAATACAATTGCAAAATTTAAATATAAATTATATTTAAAAAATTAAACTTTAAGAAATACATAATTGAAAATGTTCGAACAAGATTTATTTATAAAGCAACTTTAGTATATCTCTTAAAATAAAATAAAAGGGTACCGAATTAATAATATTTTCAATCACCGATTAAATGTTAACTCAAGAGCTAAAAAATCCTTTTTTACAAATGTTTTAGAATTTAAGACAAATATGATAAAAGATAAAACACTGTGCTTTTTGCAACAGATAAACTAATAAACAATTTTTTGAAAATAATATTTTAAAAAATTACCAGACAATTTTATCGCTTTTAATTTAATTAAACAAGCTTCCAATTATGAAGTGGATAGGTCGAGATCAGTTATGCTGAAAACCAAACATTAACCTTAAAACGCCTTATAAGCAAATGTTTGACCCATAAATTTTAAAGTTCAATTATACTTTTATGTTACAACAACAAAATAAATTGATTTGATTATTTTATAATTATTATAAAACACCGTTAAAAAAATCTAAATTTGTAATGTATTCAACACATATGCACATCAACGTTTTATTTACGTAATAAGTCTTTTGAATAAGTAAGTAACTGTTCGAGACAAAAAATTCATGTTAAAGATATATAAAAAATATTTTAAGAATTATTGAAATTAGAATATAATACAATTAAAAATAAATAAGCCCATTGTTTAAAAATAATATTCTGAATATATTTAGAAAATATAAATAATGCACCGTTGCTTTAGTGACAATATTTAAAATAATACCCAACTTATTTAAATACCCTAATATAATATATTAAATAAAATTTAAAATTGAGATAGCTTTCTACTTCATAAAAAAAATTGTTATTTATTTTAGTGATTTTTCCATTTTCTAATAAGTTCTTTGATTTCTTTTATTGAGGTTTTAGGTATTTTGTTTTGTAAAATTAAATTAATTAACTTTCCAATTAGGAGCGCGTTGCTGGGATCTTAATACGGTCACGAAACGGAGCTTCGCATGCGTCGGATCAGTGCATTGTGTTAAACCCCATGGAAAATGTACTCTTTTGCGCGGTCGGGCTTCACCAACCAAATTTAATAAATAATGTTGTTTTACTTATTTTTAAACATCAACCTAATTAAATTCAAATTTCTTATTTTCAGTCATTTTTATAAAGCATTCCTAAATCTGTGTCATATTTCTTATCAATTTTATTGTTAACTATTAATTTTTTAATTAGTTCTAGTTAATAATATGCATACTTCATTTATATAGCGGATATTTTATTGTGTTTGTCTATGCAGTTGAACAACATTAAATAAGGTAGTAAATATTAACAATCATGAAAGAGATGTTATTTTATTATTCTTGAATGATTTATCTGTTTTTTAATTTTAAGATATTCTTTTCTCTTTGTTTCGGCTCCTGTTTTAACTTCAGAAAAAAATTTTTGCGACCATCTCGCAACCTTTGAAATTAAAAATACAGAAGGCGCTTTAATATATATATTAGTCTTATATCGTTCAATGAGGCAAAAGCGCAGCTTAAAATGTGATCAACGTTGATAATTAAACGCTTTTGATTAATTTAATTTTAGATTATCAATACAAAATTAACTTTTTTTATTATTTTTAAACGATCTATTGAACTTCAAATTTCTTTTAATCCTCCGTCATTCATGCTGCGCTGTCTTCTCGTTGATGAATACTATGAACATTTCAAGCGAGTTTCTGTCCTTTGGAATTTTTACATAATTTAAAATTTTTTTTTTCCAACCGGCAAAGAAATGTTAATTTGACTTAATTGAAATTTACAAAGTTAACTTTTAAGCTTAAATTATAATTTATATTAATTTTGTCTTCAGAATATTTTTGTCTTTTTTTAGGTTTCATTTTTAAAATTTAAGCGTAATAGTGACTTCGTTTTTCGTTTGTCCTAACATTGTCGACTTTGCTGATAGGTTAATGATAAGTTAATATTTATATAATTGTCAATATAAAATCTGCCCCGTGCTTTCGCATTAATTTTTGCTTCTGATGTAATCATGGTTTAACCAACTTTTTTCTCAATCATAAGTATAAACGTTTGAAATAAACTAATATGCATTTTATGCTTGCCGTAGCAAAATCAAGGTGGATCAAATTAGTGTGTTCGACAAATATATTTTGTTTTAATCATTATCTGTTTCTTTTTGTTTTAAATTATAAATAAGATAATTTTTAAATGTTTTTTAATTTATTAAATTGCATTTGCTTTTTTGATATTTTGGATTAGCATCATTTCGTACTATTAATAATATTGTGAATATAAAGCGTAACATTAATTTTAGCATTATTAATATGCGATTCATAGTCACCATTCGTTTTTGAATTTATTTTAATTCAACGTTACAAACAAATTCAATGTCGATGACAAAATTAAAAATAAATTCAGAATATAACAATCGCTGAAATTTTGTATTGTACTTAATCGAATACCTCTAATTTTTTTTTGTTTTTTATTCTGTACATTTTTGCAAGGGCTTCGTAGAATGTTAGTGTATGATTTGTGCAAAAATAGTAACTACAATATAAAGACTCATTTTTTGAGCTTCTCCGAGAATGATCAATTCCAAATACAATATCTATGAATAAACAAATTTTCAATATTAATTTTTGACTATTCTAGATTATTAGAAGATTGCATTTTGCACCTGACAGTTTTTGCATCTTTTAATGCCTAGAAACACAAATTCTTAATTCATCAATTACAGAGCAGAAGGTCAGACTTATTTAAAATTACTTAAACTATTCAGATATTAATTATGGGTTAATTACCTTGATTAATATTTTTTACAAATTGCTATGCCATTTATTCGATTTTGTAATGGAATCATTAATAGAAAATCTTGTTTTTAATTTATTTTTTAAAAATGCTGTTAAAATTTTTTATTGAAATGCAAAGCAAACATACAGAAATTAATTAAAAGTTTTTAAACTATATCTGATAATGAAGAAATTTATTTTCATGTTATTATTTATTAATTTGTTTTAGTGAATTCACTTTCATAAAGAAATAAATTTTCTTTGTTGGACACCTCGAATTTAAAATTAAAGCTGTAGTTGATTTTTATATTATCATTTTTGACTGAATTATTATTTGATGTTAGGAGTTAGAGTAGATATGGTCGTGCTTCCTTCTGCTGGGCGCGTTTGGCTAGAATTAAAATTTGAAATTTTATATTTTTATTGGAATTTTTAAAGAAAAGAGATTATTCTTGTACTTTGATCGCATAAGAAAATTTTCCAATAATTTGGAAGGCAGATGTGCATCGATCATCCTCAGCAATTGACGGGCGTTGAAAAATTTTGTACACTTTTAACATTTATTTTGAAAATATGCAAAATTGTTCGGCAAGCATTAATGCCACCTGAAACCCGACGGCGGCTTGGCCAACAGTGCCGGGCAACATGTCTCTTCTAATGCACGTGCCAAACTCCTAAAAGCGAATTCAAACAATTAATTTATGATTGCAATTGGATTTAAAACCTAAATGAAGGGACAAAAGCTTTACAGCACACCTAAACGCGATTAAATAAGTGACTTTAGTATTAAATTTTGTTTAATTAAAACAAATTCGTTAGGTTTGCTCAAATATGTGTTTAAGATTATTCCAATTTTTTAGGTTTAAAAATAAAAGATTTTTTATTTATTTAGATTTTTTTTGTTTTTAATGAATAATGCTTTATGTGTTTAATAATAATCTAAAGTCTTTTTACTTGAAAATATTATTAATGTTGATTCTTATTAAGTTTTCAAACCTCCTTTTTTTTATTTTGGCATGATAAAAGGCATAAATGTCATCCTTTCTTCAACGCTAGTCACAAAGATAAATTAAATATAAATTCTTTATATTTAATGAAAGTTTAATTTTGCGCGCATCTTCATCCAAATTCATTGGCTTAAAAGGATTTAATTGAATATTTTATATTAATTTGCATTTTTGACATAATATTTTATGTAATTAATTATGTTGAAGCATATGGTCGTCTTTATTTTGTTTAATCATTAAATAAGCATTTTAACAATATTATTATTATTCTTTTTTTATTTTAAGTTTATTTTAAATATTTTAAGGTTCAATATAAAAATAAATATATTAAAATAGTAATGGAATGGATAAAAACTAGTAAACAAGTTAATTAAAAAAAATAAGACATTCCTGTTATCTGAATGAAGTCACTCGGGCTTCTTTCGTAAATAGTTAATTGCGCCCACCAAAACGGTGGTAAACTTAATAAATCCTGAGTAATTTTTCGAAAAACTTAATTTTTTTGTTTTATTTTTTTGATCTTTAACGTTGAAAATAGCATTAAATTATTTAAAACTTTATGCATTGTCAATGATGATATTTTTGGGATAATATTTTTATATAAATGAAGTTATATTGTATTACAATTTACAATGATAAACCCTTTCAACAAAACGTTTTAAAAATTATAAAATGCATAAGATAAGGTGATATTTCCAAGCACCTTGATTTTTTTTAAAAATTTAAAAATAAATGGTACATTTTATTTAAAAGATTTTGTTAAAAGTATTTATCATAATAAATTCAGAAGATAAAATAGTTTACATAATTTTAGATTAATTGGAGCATTTAAAAAAAATGTATTTTTAATATTAAACAATTATACAAAGTTTTGTTTTTATATAGCCTTTTTAGCATGAGTATTTTAATCTTCACTTTGTATTTTACCTAATAGTTTGAAGGCGTATAATAATTTATTTAGTAAATTCTTTATATTTATTTGATTCAAATTTTTAAAAAAAGCCAACATGGGCTTATTAAAACGGAAAACTAATATGAATCATGTAAAATGCAAATAATAAAAAGCCAAAAAAATAGATTTTTGTGATAATTTGAACCAGAAGAAAAATAAAATGATATTTATATGAAGAAAAAAAACTAGAATAAATAAATGTGTAATTTTGCAAAAAATTTAAAAACGTATTTCTTATAAAAAAAAATAATAAATGTATCATCAAAATATCAACTAAGTAAACAACATATATTATATTAATACAATTTTGATTTGTACGAGAAAATCAACGGAATAATCCAACCTAAAAAGACAATATTCTTCTAGGAAATAAACCAATTAAAACGATAAAAGTTAAAACTTAAAAAATGCTATGAAAATCAAAATAAGGGAATTTGCCATATTTCAACAAAATAATACTTTTTACTTTTAGAATTTATTATTTTATTCTAAATACCCTTATAAAATGAAGTACGACCTGACAAAATTTATTCTTTTCTTAAAATATTGGTTTAAATTTGCTTGGTTTTTTGTCTTTAATACAAAAAGTTTTATATTAATTATTTAGCCTTTCTTTATTGATAAAATAAAGCATCCGGAGTGAGCGGTGGTCAATTTAAACGTTTGTGGCCAAGTTGAAGTAAATTTAACATAGTATCATGTTTTAGCTTTTATCTTAAATTTGCGATATTATTTTAATAAAAAAAGTATTATCAAATATATAGCTAAGTAAATAACTTTGAAACACCAAGACAACGAGAATGTAATGCATTTTCTAAAAATTTAAACTAAAAAACATCATTGTGCAAAATAAATAAATAACATAATTACGGAAAAAATTTAAATTCTTAAAACGATCGTTTTTGATTGTTAAAAAAATGCGAAAATTGGATTTAACAACTTTATCAAATTAAAAAAAATCTTTCACAAAAAGTTATATTTATTATTTATACTGCATTAAAAAAAATTCAGGATTTAAGCCAAAAAACACGAATACTATGTTTTACATATGTAAAAAAATTTAAAATTTATTTTAAATCTATATACAAATAAATTTATCGATGCTAAATTTAATTTAAATTTTCTTATTTTAAAAAATTGTATGAGTTTGAAAGATTTGCTTTATCTTTTTAATAGGTACAACAAAATAAAAATTAAATGCTAAAACAGAGCAAAAAACTCTTCTCAAACAGAAAAATTTAAAAATAATCATTGCCTGCTCTGATAAGCTAGCTAGGAAGCGAGACCGATAGGATCAGAATGATAGGTGTATGTTCTGTGCTTGCTGCAACGCAACCACTCAGACGGTGTACGGAGAAGAGGTCAAGCGTTGCGTAGATACAAATAAAAAATTGACTTACCTATCTCTTTTTCAATTATAAACAAATTTAAAATTTTTACAGTGTATTTTGAAACATTATAATTAAAATAAATTATAAAAAAAGTATTTTTCAAAATTTATTTTTCCATTAAATTTAATTTTAGAATTTTTAAAAAGACTAAATTACAATCAACACTTTTAGCATTTGAAAGTGGATTTGTACCCAGAATTAATGGATGGTTCACTGGCAAAGCTTATAAAAAAAGAATACGCCCGAGCACAAGAGGTTGATAAAAATAGATAATTTTAAAAAAACTTAAATAGCAAATCGTATAAAAGTAATCATATTTAAATGACTTTTAATTCTATAAATGATATAAAAATTCTCCCCCACAATCAATTTCGCAAGTTTATGTTTCAATTGTAAAATTAAACCAGAACACGACCAATTTCGCAAGTTTATGTTTCAATTATACAATTAACCAAAACACAACCAACAAATTCGAAAGGGGCCTGCAATTTACCATTCAAACTTGTTACTAGAAGCTACCTCAAATCTTTGAATAATAAAATAAAAATTTGGGTAATAAATTCTTAAAAAAAGCATGTGCTCGCAATAATAATAATAAAATATTCAATTAATAAATATTCTCGTGTTTATTAAGATTTTGCTTTTATTTTAAAAAGACTGTTTCAAGAAATTAATTATACCGATCCATACTGAATATTGACAATATTTATTTAATTCTAAATGCATTAATATATAATGAAATAACAACCAATAAGTTAAAAACAAAATTTACTGTAAATAATAAATAATGACTGTAATTAAGATTTAATGAAAGCAGTATTCAAGTTCTATCGTTTATATCTTGTGAACAAAAAGAATGCATGCCTAATCTTTTTATTAGGAACATTGTAAAACGCTTATAGAAGGGCTTAAATTCGAACGAATGAGCTAAAGGGGCACAAAACCCGTATTAATGTTTATATAATTCTTTAAATGTAAAAAATTAAGGCATAGAATTTTTTATTTATTTTTTGTTATGCATAGTTTTTAGTTTTTTTGTTTACATAAGATTGCGCCTAGTTTGAAAAAATTAAAAATAAGAATGTGCTATTTAATAATATATAGATATTTTCAAGTTCAAAATAACAATTTATTTCTTAAATCTTTGTACTCTCACATTAATTTGGTTTTTTATCTAAAATTCAAGAGAAACGCCGAATAGTCGTTGAGGAAAAAATTGCATCTACGAGTACAATGTATTTATTTTACACACAGAGGATGAATGATTATTAGATTAGAAGTCATCTCGAGAAACCAGTATAAATGGTGTGATATTGTCGTTTGTATTAAATTAAATATTTATATAATACAAAATTAAATTTGAATCAATTTGTTATTATTTTTACCCACCGTTCTCCTCGCCAGTGCCGAAGAAGATGACGATGCTGACGACTGTTGTTGTTGATGATCATCCGGTTTTCGAACAGTTCGGGGCCCTCTCATTGTTCCCAAGTTCTTCTTCTTTGGTTGTTGCGTCTGAAAAAAAGTTTGTTTTAATTTTAAAAATTATAATAAATACATAAATTTTTAAACAAAATTAAAATTTAAATGCTTACATTTTCAGAATTTACCACTTCGTGAAAAGTGTTGTTGAACATTTCTTTTAAAAATAAAAAGAGGGCCTATAAATTAAATATTAAATTTATTTGTTTAATTGGGGTAAGAGGATGGGGTTTATAAGAAATATTGTTGGTAAGTGCACAATCCGTTCACTCATTTACTGCAAATGACCTGTGCATACCCAAGCCGTCGATGGCTTGGGTATGCACAGGTCATTCTCTCATGAGTAGGGGTCATTAGCGTCCCGCCACTAACGTCCCGGCCACTAGCGTCCCGCCACTAGCGTCCCGAGCCACTAGCGTCCCATGCCACTAGCGTCCCGGCCACTAGCGTCCCAACCAAAAAATATTTTTTTATTTATTTCTTAACAAAATTTTTATCCGGCGATGAACAAATTGTAGAACAAAATAACAAATATAACACAACAAATTAATTCATTCGGTAATTGCCTGAAATTCCCCGAAGAACTTCAATAATTGAATGGGGATTGATTTGGTTCTGGATGTACTGATGATCGGCTTGAACTTGAGGTAGCGCCGCTTTTGCGTTTGTGTATCGCTGAAGAATTGACAGAATCCTCCTATCAGCGTCGCGGAACTTCTTTGCTTTTGGCGGAGGAGCATTGCCGGCGATAAAGTGCTCCATGTTGACGTCGACCATTTTCTGCTGTTCGCGCAACTTGTCGATAAAAGTCCAGATTTTGGGGTGCGTGTGGCCAAACGCGTGTTGTAATGTGCGGTGGTAGGACTCCGCGTAATTGTTCGTCCTGTCAATTCCGTCAAGCGTGCGCTGGTGCACATTCCACTGTTCAGGTTGGAACAACGGACGCGCACGGGTGTTGTTTTGTCGCAGCCTCCCTATGTAGTTGATCACGAACCTGTAGTTGAATCATGTTGTAATGACAAGAAATTTAACGAACCAGTCAAGCACTCCATTAAGGTTTTCGGGGAGAAAATCTTCGAGAGCGTCCAGTGCTGGATTCAGATCAGCTACTGGCAAGAAAGCCAGCGACGTGATCATGCGGGCGGACTGCGAAAACGCAGCATCCGTGTTGTACAGCTAATTTTAGGCAATTCGTATCAATTTTTCCATATTTATACTTACGTGAGTGAGACCTTGTTCAGCTATCTGTTTCTTCATATTTCTGACGAGATGGAACAGGCAGAAGTTGACGTCACATTGCGAGTGCTTTGCCTTCAGAGCGCCAACCATGGCCTGCTCGAAGTCGATGGCCGCAGCGTGCGGTTTGAACATTGGCCAACATTGCTGCAACAGGTCGAACATACGCTCGTATGTCGCTTGTGTCTTGGCCGTCAGCAAACAGTGACAGACCGGGAACACCCATTTGTCACGCCTACAATTTTTTTTTTGCATTTATAAATTGAGCTTAACTAACCGTGCTAGAATGACGTAGACTTGAGTGAATGGAGCCGGCGTTATGGCGAATGTGCCGTCGCAGTAGATCGTCTTCATCTCAGATGCCCAGTCGCGAAACGACTGTCGACCAAAAATTATGATCCTATAATTGAAGATGTTAATTGTTAAATTAAAAAATAAACCTTTCTTGTCCTTCTCGTCCAGCCTCGTTATATATTCCCGAATCTGCTAACAGAAATGGCTCCTGCACAGCGGCAGATCTTTTGTAGATCCTGTAGTCTTCTGGGATTACAAGTTGTTCAATGTTTGTCGGCACAGGCGGTGGCGCATCGATCTCGTGACGGACCCGCTTCACCAACTAAACCAAAAAAACATCTAGTGAAATGGCATTTTTTGGCTACTTACTTTTTTGGTGGCGTTTTTCGTCGGCAGATTTGCCATGACTGGCGTTGGAATTTGTTGAAGTGTGTGGGCTCTGATTGCCGCTGGAGTTTCCATCGTTTCTGCTGCGCGTCTCTTGATTCCGGTCACGATTTGCTGTTTGGCGACATTCGCTGCGCTGTGCTGGCAGTTATGCTCCCCGACAGTCTTCAGGACGACATCGTTCAGTGATGTGTGCACGCGCCCCCGGCATTTGGCATTACTGCGTTGATGTTCGCAACGCCAAAATTTGACATCCTCGTCGGCGTTCAACTTGTGGAAGACGTACAAGCATCCTAAGTGTTCAAGTTTTTTCTTATTTTTCCTGCTATTTATTTCTTGATTTTCCATTGTTGTCGCTAAAATCAATTTGAAGAAAAGTGGCATAAACTGAACAATGTCACTTTTACAAACATAGACAAACAAAAAAGCAAAAATTTAAAATGTATTTGAACTGTAATTTGGTTTACTAAAAAATAAAATAAAAAATATTTTTTGGTTGGGACGCTAGTGGCCGGGACGCTAGTGGCCTGGGACGCTAGTGGCCGGGACGCTAGTGGCGGGACGCTAGTGGCCGGGACGCTAGTGGCGGGACGCTAGTGGCCCGCTTCGTTCTCTCATAGCAGCGAGTCTCTCTCGAGTCTCTCTCGAGTCTCTCTCTCTCTCTCTCTCTCTCTCTCTCTCTCTCTCTCTCCCTTTAATTTCTCTGACTGTGCCATATACTCTCTCTCCACTCTTCTCTCTCTATCACTCCCTTTGCCACCCATTCGCTTTCCTCTATCTGTCTGCCTCCCCCACTCCCTCTCTTTACTTTTCTCTTTCTCTGACTCCTTCCCCTCCCGCGGCATCCAATGCCGCGGACCCCCTCCCGCGTGCCGCGGCACCTTCAAAGTGTACAGACGGCTCTCGGACCCCCTCCCCTTCCGCGTGCCGCGGCAATCAAAGGTGTGAATTTTCACACCTTCGAACGGTCTGGCAACTGGTACTACTGTAATATTTCAATTTTGCCAAATTTATAGATTCAAATTTAAAAATGTTTTAAATGAAAGAATGTAAAAACTAAGCGGAGACTTACTGATCAGAAATAAATAAATCAATTAAAAATTTTATAATTCTTATTTAAATAAAGTTTCTTATTATTTATTTAATTAGTGAGTTTGATCATTTTAAATTATTGTTCCAAACGTATTTCGGTATACTGAGTTTTCATAAATTAGATTTTTTTGCTCGTTTTTTAAAAATGCTGCATTAATTATTTTAGTATAAAAATGTTTGTTTTTACAATGCGTTGTTTGGTAGCATATTTTGCAATTAGCACATATAATATTGCATGAATGAATTTTTTTAAATTTATGAACGAATATTTTTTGTATTTTTGATTTAATAAAATATTACATACTTATATTTTATTGCTCAGAATTTTAATAAATTAAATTTTTAGTAGGTACTGTATATTGCAACTAGGCTTAAGATCTTTTCTAATGTAATTCGCTTACACGTTCTTTTAAACAGCTCAAAGACTACTTGACTTTAAATTATTTGATTAAATTTTATTCTTTTATTATTTTGTTTTACAGTAGATAGGTTGCAGGACAGCAACCAAGGGCGTCAGCGCCCACTGGAGTCATCTCATTACACATTCTTTTTATTTTTCGTTTTCCGAATTTAATCAAAAATTATAAATATTTTTGCACTATTATTTTATTTTATTTTTATGCCTATTTTGATATTTTTTTATGTTTAGGAGTTGACGTGATACCGCCTATATCAAAAGTATTTGCGCATTTGCAATTATTATAATATTTTAATAAAGAACTTGCATTTAGCATAGTTAATTTACCGTTCCACATTTGGTTCCTCTGTGAGTTACTTCCAAGGTAAGAAAGCATAATTATATGATAGTGTTGTTCGTTTTGTTCAAACCCATAGCGCTATTAACTATTTCAACTTTGTAAAAAATATCAATTTGTTAATTGACGTTTTTTTCTCATGAATTTTCTTGATTTTGGATTATGAGAGAAACGGTTAAATTTCAAAGTTTAAAATATTTGTATGATTTTATGTTGAAAAGGAGTAAGCCTCCACTATTGGTTAGAACTTGGGCTCCGTCATCAACAATTGAACATCTTCGTATTTATTAATTTATTTTTGATTAAATTATCAAAACTAACATTTTTTATTTTAGTTTGTGCATTTTATATGGTTGACAATAAATTATTATTGCTTTCTTTTTCAAAATTCTGTGCATGGTGGAGGCGAATTGTTTGCTTCAAAGAATTAGTAATGTTTAAAAAAAACTAAGCCTTATACATAAATACATATTTTTAACTAATATTATTTCAAAATTGTGATTAATCTTTATTTTTTGCTTTTAATAAATGAATTTTATATACCTATTTGCTTTATTAATTTTTTTTAGTAATTTTTTAAAGTTATAACTAAAAATTTAAGGTTTGAATATCTTCTGATTTGATCTAATAATTTGGATCGTTATGTCGCCAATCCAGAGCGCTTGTCGGCAGGTGGTTACTGCATTCCGCAGGTTTTCACGACGGCCGTCATAATCAACGAATTAAAGGGCTTAATGATATTTTTATAATTATAATTTTTTAATTGTGGTAATTTATATTTGTTATTATATAGATTAAAATTTTAAAAATTAACATTTTGTAAGATTTGAAATTTTTTTATTTCGGCTTATTGGATTGTCTTTAATAGTTAATATAAATATTTGTTTTATCAGCATCCTTTTATTTTGATTGCTTTGATCAAATAGATAAATTTCTAATATTAGTTTTAGACGGTTTTATTATTTCTTTATTTTTAGTTGGCATAGAATTAGAGATTCATCCATGCTTCCATTTGTGGAGCTGCTCCAAGTCTTTTTTGTGATACATTTTTTCGGATTTTATGCCTCAATAAGTAATTGTAATTATTAAATTAAAAGTGCTTTGGTTTTTGATTGAACATATAAAAAATTTTAATAAGCAAACCAAATCATTAAGGATGATTTATTTTATAAATCTCCGTTAAAATTTCGTACATATTTTCCTTGCCTGGTAAAACTTTATTATCGGTATTTTATTAAACATCTTTAGCTTTTTTATTTATTTTTCCTGAATGATTAAGGAGCAAAATATTTCATTGTGGGCTCCAAAAGACTCCAGAGATGGCGCTTTTGCAATGCCTGTGATATATAAAATTGGGGAAAAAATAAATGTAATCATTTATTTTAATATGAGCAATCTGAATTAATTTAAAATAACAAATTTAATATATAACGCTTATATAAGCTCAGATATTTTCATTAGTATTTTATCATTTTTGTAATATTTCTTTTGTGCGTGATCCTTATATTCTTCACAAACGGCTATTTTGTTTTTTACACAAACCGCCAGGCTTCATCGTACAGGGACGAGCATCAAAAAATATCATTGTCAGATACTTTTTTGTAATAAGTTGAATGATTTAATTGCTTTTTTTCGCAGTTACCTAACTGTAATTTTGCGGATCAGTGAAGTTAATATGATCCAATTTTGTTCAATTTATACATTAAGTCCAACTTATTTTTTTGCAAATTTTCTCCTCATTCTCCGCCGGCACAGCCAAATTGATAAAATTATTTTAAAATTTCTACCTTTTTATTTTTTACAATGCTTGCCCTATGTATTCATTTATTTTTAATTGAAGACTAGAATTATATGTATTTATAGATTGATAATTTATCATAAATATGCTTTTTGATTTTTTTAATGTCGTGTCTTTTTCTCATTTGTAAAAAGTTTATATTAGTTTATTGATATTGTATTCATTCATTTATACACTCGAAAGTTTGTTTTTCATTTTTAGTATATTTCGTTGGATACAAATAAGATTATAGCGCGTTAGATTTTTTGTTTGCTTATTCATTTTTGAAATGTTTTACTGTTTCAGCGCGACCTTCTCATTGGGTAAGCATTACAAGCTCAAGCTGTTGCCTTATCTCAACAAAATGTGGCTGCACTCCTTCAGTGACCGCGTTTGGCTTTTAAATCAATTTACAATTTTTAAGCAAAGATTAATTTTTTTCTGCTTCACAATGGTAATAAAAAATTTCAATAGCAAAGATTTATTATAAATATAAATATCAAAATATATATACACAATAAATTTACTAAAAATTAAATTTGAACAAGTTCCAATTTAATATCGTTCTGTGATTATTTAATATAAAAATTAAACATAACAAAGAATTACAAACCACTTTGTAAATTTTGGCCATCTTTATATGACGTAAGAAATGGAATACCGTATTTGACAATGTTGTTAAACTCAATTTTTTTGGTAATATTTGAGATCACTTTGTTAAAGCTGATTTTAGGTATATCAGTTTATTAGTTTTTAAGGTGTTTGATTTATCTTAAAGTTTCATTTTGTTTAGTATTCATTTTTGCATTCAATTATTTTAAAATTTTAATCATTGCATATGCAATTTCGTTTACCTAGCTTTTTTAATCATTTTAATCCGATATTATAATGATAAATAATAGGCTCCATTCATTAACATGTGCAAATTTAATTTTTTTATATTGCAATTAAATTGGTTGGTTGAAATAAATTTTATTGATTCAATTTTTTATTTGTTTTATTTCATATAAACGCAAATCTTATTGAGCTTTAATTCTAGCTTGGTTAAGATGGGCCACATTGCTTGGCACTTAAACCAAATTCATTGCAATTTAATTTTTAACGAGTTACAAATAATGTTTTCAACAATTTTTTAGAGCATATGGAATTTTTTTAAATTATTTGATTTGCAGTTTTATATTTACTTATTGTTATTTTGAAAAAGGCATATGTATTCATTTATCAGGGAAAATGTTGAATCAAACATTGAAAAGTCTTTGGCAATATGATATTTTATGACAATTTTAATGCGTAGACGTCGTTGGAACATATCAATGCAGATTCTCACAGCGTGAATTATGCCAGGCATAAACTGGCGCAAACGGAAGAGGCAAGCAGAAGTTCAATTTAAATTATTGCTTCAGAGTCGTTTTTATCAAAAACACACGCGGGCCTCTTGCTTTTTTTGGACGGCAAGTCATGATGGTCACTATTTGATTACATTATAATATTATTAGACATGGTCCAGAAACTGCCATTGTTCTACAGTTTCCACCTATTTTTAAACAAAAAATTTAAGTCTGGAAAAGTCGAATTAAATTAAATTTTTAAATTTGGTCTGTTTTATAAAGTAAGTTCGCGCAGACTGAAAATACAAATCGAAGAATCAAAACGTTTTAAGTGTTTACCCTTCCTTTACAAGTTAAATTTGCTAATATTGCAAGAAAATTATTTATTTATTGTACTACGTAGAATTTTTAAAATTTTAGAAAAAAATGATTTTATTTAGACTTTTTTTGTTCATTAGTTTTCGTAAAGCTGCGTTTCTTTCGAAAAATATATTTGACATTTAACTTTCTTAGCTATTTACACTATATAGTTTTGTTTTTGGTATATTGTTAGTTAATTATATTTTTGATAGATGTATAACTAGACGTGGCGGAGGTTTTAATTTAAGATGTTTTAAATTTTAATTAAATTATGTACCAATAATGGCAAAATTAAAAGCAATTTGTTATATTTTTTGCATTTTATAATTGTATTTATGATTTACGAGTTTTTTAAACTTACAACATTTTGAAGTTACCTGCTATCTTTCATTTTAAACTATTTTTATTGATATTTTTTTAGCACACTATTTCTTCAAAAAATAAAATGTTCAAAAAGTAACTAAAACAATTTTTAGATGGGGTGCGTTGATTTATGTATTTTTGTGGGGTTTGCCGTTTATAATTATAAAATTGATTATTAATTAGATATTTCTTTTTCAATAAACATAAAAAATCCAACCGTCCAATAATTTTTTAATTAAATCTATTTTAAATTTAACAATTTTTTCTGCTAATTAGGCAAATTATTCTTCTTTAACATATTAAATATATTAAGGTTTTTTCACGTTTATTTTACTATTTTTGAGCGGTAGATCCGATGTGGAATCTCTTTTGTTTATGATTGTAATTGAAACCGTTTTTTCAGATTAAATTATTTTTCTTTTGTTTTACAATTATATAAAAGACTTTTAAATATAATAAACTTTCTTTTGTATTTTAAGTTCTACAAATTTATAAATTTAAAAATTTGTAAAGATTTTTTTATGATAAATTCAAATAAGAAAACGATTATAACTGTATTTTCATTAAAACTATTAAATATTCATCCTTTATGCATTATATTAAATTTTTGGCATGCTTATGATTCTGCCGTTTTGACGTCCTCAACGCAAAACTGCCACACCGAAAATCAAAATAAATCTAAACCAAAATAAAAATGGAGATAAATAATTTAAACTAAAACATAAATTCGCTAAAAATAAAAACATTAATCGCCAAAGATGAGGAAAATTAAATAAGTGGTTCAAATGCAATAAACTTGCACCCGAACAAACATATTAAATTGCTGCCTCTTGAGCAAACAAATGAAATTTAAAAAAAGTTAAAAACAAATTTTGGATGAAGTTGGCAACTTTGAAGAAATCGACGCAGGACCAAGAGATACGTAAATCAAACCCATCTATATTTTTTTTTCAAATAAAAATTAACGACCTTAACCATGAAACGCACCTCAATAGTCAAAGAAGTTTTTGTGGAAATTCAGCACTTCTCTGAGTATCTATGACGAAGTTATAAAGAGAGAGGGAATTATATCTGCATTATTGGCGGCTCGCAACAAAGTGACCGAAGAGAATGGCAAAATAAAAAAATCATACAAAAATAAACAAAAAATTCAAATTGTTAAATTAAAAAACATTTTATTGCTATTGAAGAAAAATAATCTAAAAGGTGCATTTAATTAGAAACTTTTAATTTTGTAGAGCAAAACTTAATGATTTAACATTTAAATTTCTACACAATAAAAGCACATAAATACAGCGTATTCTTAGTCTCACAGAAAATTATAGCTTAAAACTAAAGTTATAAAGCAAACTACTATTTAAATTGAAAAATCCAAACCAAAGCAAAGCAAATGAAATAAACATATATAATTGTTAAAAGATAAGTAAACTTCCATTTTAAATTAAAAAATCATGAAAGATTTATCGAATGCATTTTTAAATGCGTTTACTTACTTTAGCAAAAAAAGAACAGCTCGATTGCTCATGAACTTGAAATGACAATAAGTACAACTAAATATTTAAGAATTGAATATATAATAAAAAAAAGTATATGCTTCGTTAAAACCAAAAAATAAAGTAATAAACAGAAACATCTTCTATTATATCAAATTAAATAAAAGCAAATCCAAATTACTCTTGTAATGTAAAGTTTAAACCTAAAATTAATATAAAATAATGTTGTCAAATCATTATTGCACAGCTCTGATCAATAGTATTGAACATTTAATATTATTATTGTAGAATGTGCACAACATGCTGGAAGCTATGAAATACTTTTTGCAAAGTAATTATTCAATATTTACTGTACCAAAATAATTGCAGTGAGGACTGGGCGTACTTTCTTCTGGGGTCACTCTTTCTCCATCTGGGCATTTACTTTTTTCCCGGCTAATCCAGATCCGATCGAGATCAAATAATTAATCAAAAACAAGATTAAATATTTATCATTGGGTAAACATAATTATTCTCTTTTCCGGAATATTAATATATAATCAACAAAAGCATATGACTAACTTATTATATGTTTACCACTTCATAAAATATATTGTGAAATAATATAATTTTATCTCAATAAAAATTACAAAGATACGTTTAAAATAATACATTATAACAAAATAATTTAAACATTCATTTATTAAAGCAAATATGATATATCAAAAAACCAATAAATTAAGTCGACAATGTTCCAATTTACGGCCATAATTTTTTATTTCCAAGATAAATGTAATAAATAAATGATGCAAGATTTAAAAATGACGTAGGCCCACGACAGGGCGAATCAGGATCGTCGCAGGAATTCAATTAAAATGTAATTTGTACCGGTTAATAATAAATGATAACTTTAAAAAAGATTGTTTTTTTATACAAAAAAAATTGTTACGTTAGATATGATTCAAAAAATAAAATTCAAATATTTTTAAATTAGCCCAACTAAAAAAAGTTGATAAGTTGACCTTTAGTGTGGTTCGAAATAGTCAAACAACTACCTTTATAAAGCTGGCAGAAAATAAGCTTAACATCAACGAAGGGTTTTGCTTTAATAATTTCGCGATAAATAAAAAAGTTTAAAAAAGTCAAAATGAAATGACTATTAAAACACCCAAAATTAAAATAAATAATAAAATTTATTCGTAATCCATATATTATTTTATTGATTAAGGTGTTTTGAATTTGTAAAAATTTAAAGAAAAAAAATTCGAATTAATATAATTAAATTAAAAAAACGATAAAAACCAAGATTGCCCAATTTTTTTAACTAAATTAAGTTTATCATTATTTACGCTTTAAATTTGTTCCAAGCTGGACATTTTCATAGTTTCTTTATATAATTTTTTAATAGGCAATTTTTTAATACTAATGGGTGCAAAAATCATATTTAATATTTTACGAAATTAACAAGTGCAGCGATGTGGGTTTAACCAAATTAATCGATTCTCCTCGCTTTGCTTTTTTCCTTGCCTGACTAAAAATCTTCTTCACCAATTTTTATGTATTCTACGCGGTATTATTTGTAAAAACGCAATAAGCTACTATATTTTAATCTTTAGCCATTTTTTATTTATCATTGCATGATTTATCATGGTTTTCATACTTATGCCAATATTTTAATTTTTTTTTTACTATAAATAATTATAGGTAAAAGCTTGATGTTACGATTTGATCTTCAATTTTATATACTTATACCAGTGTAAGGTCCTTGATGAATATTAACAAATTTTTTAGGCAATATATAATTCGGAAGTTGAGCAAATATTTATATTTGTCAAATCACTATTACAACATGTAATGAATTTATAAATATTTAAATTTTGTGTTAAAGAATTAGAACTTTATATCTAGGAAAAATGCACTTTCTTTGTTTTTTTTTTGTTAAAACAAATAAAATAAATTTTTTTATTATCAATATTTAGATACCTATTTATACAATTAATTAGATTATTGATTTATTTTTTAGTGTTTTTTTTGTTTACAGCGTCAAGGCAAAAAGATCATACGGTCTCATTATTGATTTTTATGCTATCATTAAAAGGTGACAGACGATTTTTGTATTAATTAAAATTTACGGCTTTTTGTTTTCGCAAACTTCTTTGCCATTGGCAGATTGAGTGTCCGGTTTCATCGAAGATGACCCTTCTTGAAATTAGTAATATACCTTTTTGTACCAATAATTTAATATTTAATAGTAAAAATTATTATGAATTTAAAAAATTCTTTTTGGGGGTTTTTTGGGTTGTCTTTATTTATGCCATGTTTATTCATTAATTGTATATTGCGCTTTTTTCATTATAATAATGTTAAATATTTTAAATAGAAAATTGAACAATTAGGGTTTTAATAATTTGAATCTAAAAAATTGACGGAATTTTTACTTTTTATATTTCTTTTTACAATTAATAATTTTTGAAACTACTAAAGTTTATAATTGTCGCTGAGTAAATTTTGTGAAAGTTTATTTGATACAAATCATTCATTAAAAAAGTCAGAAGTTCAGTGAAATATATTTTTGCAAATTGTAATGTAAATTTTTTTTATTTTAATTTAAAGATCTTAAAAGTCCAAATTAAAAATTTTAAGATTGTAACAAATCAAATATTATATGGCAATCTTCACGCAAGTTTGGAATCTTTAACAAGACAAATATTAATAAAATTTTTATTAAAAATTATATATATTTTATACATTACAATTTGTTAATTTAGAGCCACATTTTTTATTTGCAGAGCAATCGACATTTGTTTAAAACCAAAAAAACATTCGACTTATTTTGTCTAATGAATATTTAAAAATCCCTCAAAATAGTTAATATGTAAAACCAAATCCTTTTACGAAGCTTGATAAAAGTGACATGTTAGTTAAAAAAATCTATAATATAAATCTTAAATATAAAACTGCTTATAAATATTTTATCCTAATAAATTATTGCTAGTTCAAAAGTAGAATGATATAAATATTCCAACCATAAAGATTCATTTATTTCTAAACAATCTTATATGGACATTGACTAAGGAAACTTTCCAGTATTGCTGCATCAAACCTAATTTAACAATTAATATGACGCCAATGAATAACATTGTAATTAATCAGATTGGCAAAAAATTTGGTTTAAATTCATTAATTGTAAAGTCAAGTTATAATTTAATTTTTTTTATTATCGAATAATTTATTATATTTTCTTGCATTTATTTAGATTAGCATTATTATGTATATTTTACATAAAAATCTTATGTACAATTTTTATTTCTGCTCCTGGCTCAAAACTTTATCTGGTTGGCCGAGTTGTTTTGCACATGTTTATTGGTTGGTAGCAACGTTGCATAATTCAAATGTATATTAATTTGATAAAGTAAAATTTATAATTTATTCGAGAGATAAATTTATATTTTTATATGTTGCTTCTGAGCTCTCCAAAATTGTATTGGAGATTTAACAAACTAAAATTGGTTGTTTGAGAATCCTCGTATTGACTCTGTAGAAAACATTTTTTTAAATAAAACCTAAACCTAATAATATAATATTAAAAAATTTTTCCAGTGCCTTATTTTATGTCAAAATATTAAAAATTTCAATTCCTTTTCTTTGATTATGATCCTGGCTTAGCTCAGTTTATAATACAAAATTAAAGATGTTAAAACTGTTAAGGATTTTTTAATTTTTTATTAATTGGTGGCATTAGCAAGCTTGCACGACTCAAAGATAAAAGTATTTTGGAAAAAGATTGAAGGGAATGGTTTTAATATTTTTTTTACGTATTTCCACAAATTAATATTAATTATTTAATTGAATGGTTTTAACGGTTTGTGAGCATCTGCGGGTCGAAAAGCCAATGAATCACCAAAGATTGGTTAAGAGTTGTTAAATTTCATAAAATAATCGTTTGTTGGTCTATTATTAAAACATTAAATAAATGTAGTTTTAAAATTCAACACCCGCTGTTATCTGCTTTGCCGTGCCAATAAAAGATAAAATAAATAGTACTGTCTTATGTGGTGTTTCCCACAATTCCTAAAATTGTTAAAATTATCATATACAAAGATACTTTAAAATGAAAACACATTTCATTGCACATAACGTAGATTAAGACCCAAAAAGCACACTTGCTAATATTTAATGTTAATATGAAATAAATATTTTAAAAAATATTTGCAAAAATAATATAACCAAATTTATGATGCTAGCGTGTTCAGTAGTTGTCGCAAAAGACAGTGGTCAGTTGACGCCGGGAAGACAACAATACTGGATAAATAAGAAATATTAAATCTAAAATTTTAAAAAGTTGCTTCAATTACCTTGCTGGACACCGTGGGGCATCTGTCGGGGCCGGTCTTGAGAACGAAATATAAGCCATACTAACTGGATTAAAATGTAACAATAATCTATTTAAATCTTATTAATATGTACTCACCAAATACCAAATTAAAAAGACATAATTTTTTTCTGACACTTATTTAAATGTTAATATACATTAAAAGTAACAAGAATCGAATAATTTGTAATTACAAAGAGCTTCAAATTCAAATTTATTTTGTTTTGGTTGCAACTCACTTTAATCAGAGCTTTTCATTGATCCATGTTAACAAATTAAAGCAATTTAAAGTTTTTATTTAAGAAAATTAATTTAAAATTTTAAAATATTAATGTCATTGATTTAGAATTGTCGACTTTTAGTTCGTTTTTTCGGGACCTATTTTCTAAGTTTAGTATTTAAAGCGTTAAATAACGTCATTTATTTTACAATTTATTTATACATTTCACTATAAACTTATAATTTTTATACATTTTAGGATTTTATTTATAATGGACAAGGTATTTTGAATTGTTATAGGTTTAATATTGAAATATAATATAATTTTTTAAAATTTCTTTATTGATAATTACTTAAAAACATTTTTGACAACTTGTTAGGTCACAAATTAATAAATTTTAAATATAGATAAATTATTGGAATATATAATTTTTTAAAAGATAAATGATTTAATTTTTCAATTTAAATATTACATAACAATAAAGACACAATTTGCATTTTTATTATTAGGATGATATAACGTTTTGTATTTTCAATCGGAATTTTTTGTTGTTGGTTTAATCGCTATCAACGTATTTTTGCATTAAGATTTTTAATTTTTTGTTTAACTTCCCCATCAATGTGTGAAATCATTTCTTGTAAACCAAGAATTATATATATTAAGCAATGTCATCAAAATTTTCGCAAAATTTAGTTATTTTGCTTCAAAATTTCGGTAAATTTTATTTCTGACACCACCACTCACCACTACACCACCCTGGATTTGCGTGGCAAAAAGCGTTTTCGGAATTTTCAGGCCTAATAAACACCAATCGATAGGTCTTGTAAAGTTGGGTGTTGAACGTATTTTTTATTCTTTGCTTCTGTGGCAAACTCTAGCTTCAGTTATTTTTTAAAACCACTAAGGCTTTTTAAAGCATTTTTAAGTTTTTTATTATTTGGATGATTTTTTTTATTTGTTAAAATTTAGTGAATTTTTGAAATGCGTTAATGCCGGAACAAAAGTTGGCATATTCTTGGGGCCGGGCCTGTGGGCGCGCTGATGCGCATTCAACGCTTCCTGGTGCACGATTCTTTCGGGCATTGGCTTCCTGATTATATGAACAAAAATTTAAGCGTAAATGAAGAAACATTTATGCCAATTTTTAATAATGAAATATTGGAAGTTAAACTTTTTGTTTCTAAGATCAACAATTATAAGATATATATAAAAAATTAAAAATAATATTCTATAAATAGTCGTTTATCTTGGAGTCTCAAATTCAATAAAAATTGAAAACAATCATTTCATTTTCTTAACAATCCGCATGTTTAAAATTTTATTTAAACAAATATAATGTTTTGTCAATGTTATAGCTATAAAACTTAAATCTTAAAATGAAACACATTAATATTTAATTAAAAAGTTTCAAACAAAGAAACAATTTTATCAAAATTTTTGTCGGCAAAATTTTATATACTAAGCAATTTGTCAACGTTTTACATCTTTTTTTTTGTAATTAAAATAAAAAAAGCTTACCAAAGTACCGACAATTCTTTTCAGTATAATCGTGTCGGGACTAAATAGAACATATTATTCGATTTTTTGCCCCAAAAAGCCCCCCCCCCCCTAAATCACAGTTTTACCGATCAAAAAAT
>JAIXHY010000049.1:0-13167 GCA_020449905.1 Globodera pallida
AAAACAACAGAATAACAAACGTCTAATTGAAGTCCAGCATCCAAATTTCGCCGCTTCCGAAGTTCAATGGCGTCGTCCGGGTTCAAGGTCCATACTTGGCCGCAGAGTTCTTCGCGCGTCGTACCATCCGCGTTTCTCGGAGGGTTAAGGCCGCTCAGCCGGTAGGTGACCATGCCGTTCATCTTTACTGGCTGGTAGCCGCCTGGAACCGGTTTTTGCTCAGTTGTCGCTGTCCCGAATGCCAGTTCGTGGTTGAAGCGTGCCACCATCTTGATGAATTTGTTGGAAAGGGGATGGCGTCCCATTATCAGGTCGTTTAGAAGGGTGTCAAGCTGCTTAGAGTTGTTGTCAAGCAGGTTGTGTGCTTCTTCATCATTTTGAAGGCGTTGCGCGGGACGAAGAAACGGGCGCTGCAGCTCATAAAAGTGCTGCTCCATTTTTACTTGGCCTTTTGCACAGCATTTGGAGAATGCTGCTGGTCCAGTTGCCTCGCTCTTCAGCAATAGTGCTGCACAATAAGGGCAGCGATAGCGCCGGTTGTCTCCAAACTATAAAAAAGGATTAAATGAGATTACCATACAAATATAAATACCGGCGCAAGAGTGTTGTAATATCTGGGCGTATGGTTTGCAGACAGCGATGCACAGAAGCCGCAGTGTGTGTTGTTCTTGCAGTGACAACTTATTGGGACGTCTGGCCATCGTTCCAGGGAAGACGACGAAAAGCGCTGTGGAGCCTTGCGTTGTCGTGTTGGACGGCTACTTGGCGGAGGCATCAGAATGCTGTCTTCTTCTTCTGCGGGAATAGAGAGCGCTTCAGGCGTGTGGGGAGCGACGCAGAGACCATCCGCATCATAATGGATTGGAGGAAAAACTATAAGTTGCAAATCAGTTGGGAACAAAAAAAGGTCCAGAACTTTTTTCAAAACGGCCGGTTTGTGCCGAGCGCGCTCGGGGTGTCCCTTTGCTCGTTGGTGTGCCTGAAGACGCGGCAGTGCTTTCGACTTGTACCAGGAGGTGCTCTTGCACACATCCACTTGTTGGGACTGGAGTCGTAGAAAATGAAGGCGTTAATGAAGAAGGTGAAGCGGAAGCTTAAAGGAAGAAAACATAATTTGCATTTTCAAGCATTGAAAAACGAACAAAGTCTTGTCTGCACACTCGCTGCGCCCGCCGTGCGGCTCTGGGCAGATCGTCTTCCAACTCTTTTTTCCGTAGGATTAGGCGACTGCATTGGAGTTGAATTGTTCACAGCAGCTTTAAGAAATAAAAATACTGGGGAAAAAGGAAAAAAGAGCAGTAAACAAACCCAAGCGTTTTTGTTGCATCTGAGCCTTCTTGGCTTCTCGTTTCGCACGGTCACTCGAACCGCCACCGCCACGTAACATTTTAATTTGCTGTAAAGAAATGAGTGTGAAATTGGAAAGAAATGAATGTGCATACCTTAACAGGCGCGTATCCAAGTGGGTAGTTTACAGGCTTAGGAGTTGCGCAAGATGACAGTGGTACAGCCTCAAGTAAAAAGTGAATAAAAGAAGACCATAAGGTGTTCTACAAATGCACCTTCCCCTTGATGACAGCCATCCATGGGGCGGTGTGCTCGGAGGGCGAAATTTGTTTCGTCACTTTTGGGCTGAGAGCCCTGCGCGGCTGCTTGCTCTGTTTTACCTTTAGCAAAAAGATGGGACTTTTTGGGTTCTGTCTGGATGAGTAGGTAATAAAAAAGGGAATTTTAAAATGCAAAAACAAACAGGTGCTAAGCCCACTGGTCCGGTGCTGAGTGTCCAGCTCGATATAGGGCCGCTGCAAGAGGTCCATTTTGCGCGCACCCAATTTTTCCGCGCTGCAAAAGTCATCGGCGCAGACCAAGTGGTGTCGCTTAAAAGAACAAAAATAGTGATTGCAAAAAAATTGAGTTATTACAAGCTGTTGGGATTCCAGTTTGACTTAGTGCCGCGTTTGCTGCTAAAAACTTCTTTCGGAAACTGTACTCCCTCCCAGCCGTCGCGAGTTGTCGATTCCCAGGTTGCCACTTTAATTGGTTGCTGGCATCTAACAACTCGCGTCAATCTGCCCCATTCCTGCAGCTCGTTGACCATGTTCCTAAGAAGCGACACATGTCCAACCGCATTGCCTTCCGTTTGAATGCGGGCCAGCAGAAGGTCACGACGTGCGCAGTCAACGCGCCAAACGCGACCCTTTAAGATAAAATGAAGGGAGTTGCAAAAAGAATTTGAATATTTAATATTTTTATGGTAAAATAATATTCTATTAAAAAATTATTTGTTTTAATTATATAATTATATATGAACACGGACATTGATCGGGTTCTCAAAAATTGACAAATCAATGTTTTGCGCCATGACCGGGATTTCCGTTGGAGACGCGGGTAGCCGTTCAGGCGAACAATAAAGTAAGCGGGGCATTGAACAATAGGAAAAAGAGTAAAATGAGAGATTTCGAAGTAATCTGTAAATTGAAAAAAAGGGATTAAAATAATATATTATAAAGATGCATACGAATGGCCTGCAGGAATAAGAGGGGATAGGAATAAATTCTCAAATTTATTTTCTGTTGACGAATTCGTAAGCATGCACCAACTGATTAGTTTAGTAAAAAACATTGTTCCTTTATTTCAAAACTTATAAAACTCATTTTGTTAAACGATTTGCAACCAAAATGTTAAAAAGGGCAAAGTTTGAAGCCTTTGCAAATGGGGGTCCAGCGCCGATATGCGCGGCCTGAAAAAAATTTTGTAAAATTATTGGCGAAATCTCAGTAATTTGGCATTTTCTGTTAAGAAACTTGAACAAATTCTTCAAAAAAACTGACTACAGTTTCAAAAAGAGCAAGAATATGGCAAAATATTAAAACATAAAATTTGGAAAACTTATGATGGCATACGAATTCGACAACAATTTAAAACAAGACTTTGGCCCATCTAATTTGGTAAGATGGGCTTCTTTCGACAATGAAAGTGTTGTAAAAAGCTTTGAAACAAAATATTATAAGCAATAAAATTAATGCAGCATAACTTTTTTGGGCCAAATTCTTAGTTTTGAATGAAGCCCAAAATTTGGCCTTTTCCTTCTGTTTTTAAATCGACAATATTAGAAGGGCCAAATTCCGCAATTTATTGCGCCCGAATTATGAATTCTGATTTTGTTTTTTGATTGAAATCTAATAAATTAAGGGCCCAATTTCTTAATTAAGATTTGGCCCTGTTTATTAATTGAAAAATCAAACAAATTAGAAGGCCGAATTTTTCAATTCAATTGCGCCCGAATTCAGATTTTTGACGGGTTAAAAGGGCCCAAATTTCTCGATTTAGATTGTGCCCAAATGCGGATTTCGAATTAAAAAAAATCGAAAAATTAGAAGGGCCCAAATTTCTCAATTCAATTGCGCCCGAGTTCAGATTTTTGAAAAATTAAAACGGCCCAAATTTTCAATTTAGACTGTGGCCGAATTCGGATCTGATTCTGTTTATTAATTGAAAATACTTTGTACCAAATTTAATACGTATTCATAGTCATTCAATTCAGCGCTCCAAAAATGGTCTAAATATGGAAATAAAAGCATCTTTTGAATTTCTTAAGGGCCCTAAATTCAAAATTATCGTTTTAAAAAGTTCCAATTTCGAAGCAAAATCGTTCAAGCTCAAAAACGCTTAATAATTTTTGTAATAATTTTAAAAAATAGCCAAAGCCGTCTTTAATAGGCCAGAAAATTGAAAATAATTTTCAGAATAGTTCAAACCGGTTTAAAGGGAAACCCCACAAAAGGTTTCCAAATTTGCAAAAGATTCAAATACTTTGTACCAAATTTAATACGTATTCATAGTCATTCAATTCAGCGCTCCAAAAATGGTCTAAATATGGAAATAAAAGCATCTTTTGAATTTCTTAAGGGCCCTAAATTCAAAATTATCGTTTTAAAAAGTTCCAATTTCGAAGCAAAATCGTTCAAGCTCAAAAACGCTTAATAATTTTTGTAATAATTTTAAAAAATAGCCAAAGCCGTCTTTAATAGGCCAGAAAATTGAAAATAATTTTCAGAATAGTTCAAACCGGTTTAAAGGGGAACCCCACAAAAGGTTTCCAAATTTGCAAAAGATTCAAATACTTTGTACCAAATTTAATACGTATTCATAGTCAATCAATTCAGCGCTCCCAAAATGGTCTAAATATGGAAATAAAAGCATCTTTTGAATTTCTTAAGGGCCCTAAATTCAAAATTATCGTTTTAAAAAGTCCTATTTCGAAGCAAAATCGTTCAAGCTCAAAAACGCTTAATAATTTTTGTAATAATTTTTAAAAAATAGCCAACGCCTTTAATTTCTCGATTTTTTTAATTCAAAAACAAATCGTGCACAATTTACATTTTGAGATTTGGGTCCTTATAATTTATTCGGGGGTTAAATTTGAAAACAGTGAAGAAATTTGGGCCCTTGTATTGTTCAATGTTTCAATAAAAACCAGAATCAGAACCCGGACATAATTTAAATTAAGAAATTTGAGGCCCAAATTTGTTCGAGTTTCTTATTAAACAGAATCAGAATTCGGAAACACTTAAAAGAAGAACTTTAGTCCTTTTTAATTTCTCGATTTTTTTAATTCAAAAACAAATCGTGCACAATTTACAGTTTGAGATTTGGGTCCTTATAATTTATTCGGGGGTTACATTTGAAAACAGAATTTGGAATTCGGTCTCACGTAAATCAAGAAATTGGACCATTTAATTTGTCCATTTTTAATTTAAAAACAGAATTAGGAATTTGCACTCACTTAATGAAGAAATTTGGGCCCTTGTATTGTTCAATGTTTCAATAAAAACCAGAATCAGAACCCGGACATAATTTAAATTAAGAAATTTGAGGCCCAAATTTGTTCGAGTTTCTTATTAAACAGAATCAGAATTCGGAAACACTTAAAAGAAGAACTTTAGCCCTTTAATTTCTCGATTTTTTTAATTCAAAAACAAATCGTGCACAATTTACATTTTGAGATTTGGGTCCTTATAATTTATTCGGGGGTTACATTTGAAAACAGAATTTGGAATTCGGTCTCACTTAAATCAAGAAATTGGACCATTTAATTTGTCCATTTTTAATTTAAAAACAGAATTAGGAATTTGCACTCACTTAATGAAGAAATTTGGGCCCTTGTATTGTTCAATGTTTCAATAAAAACCAGAATCAGAACCCGGAGATAATTTAAATTAAGAAATTTGAGGCCCAAATTTGTTCGAGTTTCTTATTAAACAGAATCAGAATTCGGAAACACTTAAAAGAAGAACTTTAGTCCTTTTTAATTTCTCGATTTTTTTAATTCAAAAACAAATCGTGCACAATTTACATTTTGAGATTTGGGTCCTTATAATTTATTCGGGGGTTACATTTGAAAACAGTGAAGAAATTTGGGCCCTTGTATTGTTCAATGTTTCAATAAAAACCAGAATCAGAACCCGGACATAATTTAAATTAAGAAATTTGAGGCCCAAATTTGTTCGAGTTTCTTATTAAACAGAATCAGAATTCGGAAACACTTAAAAGAAGAACTTTAGCCCTTTTTAATTTCTCGATTTTTTTAATTCAAAAACAAATCGTGCACAATTTACATTTTGAGATTTGGGTCCTTATAATTTATTCGGGGGTTAAATTTGAAAACAGAATTTGGAATTCGGTCTCACTTAAATCAAGAAATTGGACCATTTAATTTGTCCATTTTTAATTTAAAAACAGAATTAGGAATTTGCACTCACTTAATGAAGAAATTTGGGCCCTTGTATTGTTCAATGTTTCAATAAAAACCAGAATCAGAACCCGGACATAATTTAAATTAAGAAATTTGAGGCCCAAATTTGTTCGAGTTTCTTATTAAACAGAATCAGAATTCGGAAACACTTAAAAGAAGAACTTTAGTCCTTTTTAATTTCTCGATTTTTTTAATTCAAAAACAAATCGTGCACAATTTACATTTTGAGATTTGGGTCCTTATAATTTATTCGGGGGTTACATTTGAAAACAGTGAAGAAATTTGGGCCCTTGTATTGTTCAATGTTTCAATAAAAACCAGAATCAGAACCCGGACATAATTTAAATTAAGAAATTTGAGGCCCAAATTTGTTCGAGTTTCTTATTAAACAGAATCAGAATTCGGAAACACTTAAAAGAAGAACTTTAGCCCTTTTTAATTTCTCGATTTTTTTAATTCAAAAACAAATCGTGCACAATTTACATTTTGAGATTTGGGTCCTTATAATTTATTCGGGGGTTAAATTTGAAAACAGAATTTGGAATTCGGTCTCACTTAAATCAAGAAATTGGACCATTTAATTTGTCCATTTTTAATTTAAAAACAGAATTAGGAATTTGCACTCACTTAATGAAGAAATTTGGGCCCTTGTATTGTTCAATGTTTCAATAAAAACCAGAATCAGAACCCGGACATAATTTAAATTAAGAAATTTGAGGCCCAAATTTGTTCGAGTTTCTTATTAAACAGAATCAGAATTCGGAAACACTTAAAAGAAGAACTTTAGCCCTTTAATTTCTCGATTTTTTTAATTCAAAAACAAATCGTGCACAATTTACATTTTGAGATTTGGGTCCTTATAATTTATTCGGGGGTTAAATTTGAAAACAGAATTTGGAATTCGGTCTCACTTAAATCAAGAAATTGGACCATTTAATTTGTCCATTTTTAATTTAAAAACAGAATTAGGAATTTGCACTCACTTAATGAAGAAATTTGGGCCCTTGTATTGTTCAATGTTTCAATAAAAACCAGAATCAGAACCCGGACATAATTTAAATTAAGAAATTTGAGGCCCAAATTTGTTCGAGTTTCTTATTAAACAGAATCAGAATTCGGAAACACTTAAAAGAAGAACTTTAGTCCTTTTTAATTTCTCGATTTTTTTAATTCAAAAACAAATCGTGCACAATTTACATTTTGAGATTTGGGTCCTTATAATTTATTCGGGGGTTACATTTGAAAACAGTGAAGAAATTTGGGCCCTTGTATTGTTCAATGTTTCAATAAAAACCAGAATCAGAACCCGGACATAATTTAAATTAAGAAATTTGAGGCCCAAATTTGTTCGAGTTTCTTATTAAACAGAATCAGAATTCGGAAACACTTAAAAGAAGAACTTTAGCCCTTTTTAATTTCTCGATTTTTTTAATTCAAAAACAAATCGTGCACAATTTACATTTTGAGATTTGGGTCCTTATAATTTATTCGGGGGTTAAATTTGAAAACAGAATTTGGAATTCGGTCTCACTTAAATCAAGAAATTGGACCATTTAATTTGTCCATTTTTAATTTAAAAACAGAATTAGGAATTTGCACTCACTTAATGAAGAAATTTGGGCCCTTGTATTGTTCAATGTTTCAATAAAAACCAGAATCAGAACCCGGACATAATTTAAATTAAGAAATTTGAGGCCCAAATTTGTTCGAGTTTCTTATTAAACAGAATCAGAATTCGGAAACACTTAAAAGAAGAACTTTAGCCCTTTAATTTCTCGATTTTTTTAATTCAAAAACAAATCGTGCACAATTTACATTTTGAGATTTGGGTCCTTATAATTTATTCGGGGGTTACATTTGAAAACAGAATTTGGAATTCGTCTCACTTAAATTAAGAAATTGGACCCATTTAATTTGTCGATTTTTTAATTTAAAAACAGAATTTGGAATTCGCACTCACTTAATGCAGAAATTTGGGCCCTTGTATTGTTCAATGTTTCAATAAAAACCAGAATCAGAACCCGGACATAATTTAAATTAAGAAATTTAGGGCCCAAATTTGTTCGAGTTTCTAATTAAACAGAATCAGAATTCGCACTCACTTAAATGATTGGGCCCTTGTAATTTATTCGATTTTCCTTTAAACAGAGAAGCAGAATTCGGACACACTTAAATTAAGAAATTGGAACCATTTAATTTGCCGATTTTTTAATTTCAAAACAGAATTTGGAATTCGGACTCACTTAAATTAAGAAATTGGCCCCATTTAATTTGTCCATTTTTAATTTAAAACCAGAATTTGGAATTTGCACTCACTTAAATGAAGAAATTTGGGCCATTGTAATTTATTCGATTTCCTTTAAACAGAGAAGCAGAATTCGGACACACTTAAATTAAGAAATTGGACCCATTTAATTTGTAGTTTTTTTAATTCAAAAACAGAATTTGGTATCGGCCTTAATTAAATGAAGAACTTTGGGCCCTTATAATATTTTGTTTCAAGCCTTTTTACAACACTCATTGTCGAAAGCCCATCTTACCGTGATGGCCGACTAATCGACCATCACGGCAAGTGCGGCTAAAATGAATGATTCGGTTGAGCGGAAAACGACTGTCAGCAGTGGCAATCAATATATCCATTTCCATTCCTTCCCACGCCCCCCACCCTCCCCCCCCCGTCCACTCGAGCAATTTAAATCGATCAATTGCATTATTTACGTTAAAATTTTATTTGTGTATTTGTTGCTATTAAAATGGTTACGTATCTGTCTAATATTTAAAAAGGGAAACGATTAAACATGTATTTAGTAAGATATTTTTCTTAAATATGAAGAAATGTTTACCATTTAAAGTTTATTCTGTTGTTGTTTTCTATAATCTTGAAAAATGTTATTGTTTAAACATAGTATTTGTCACTACTATTTAAACTAATTTTTAGTTAGTATTATTTATACTGTAACCATTCTGTATTAATTTTATATAAAAAAACCAATGCCCGGTTGTTGTTGGTTGCAAAAATTCGCAACAAAGTGACCGGGTGTTTATCAAAAAGATTTGATTAATGCCTTGAGGCATCTTTAGAGTAAAAAATTGCACAAAACAACAAATTTCGATAGAAAGCATTAAATGCCTAAATATTGCATTTATTATAAAATATAAAATTTTACTTTAATTGAATTAGTGTAAAAAAAAGTATAAATTCAAACAAAAACTTCAATGAAATAGTAAACAAATTAAAAATTCAAAAAGTAACGGTTTAAATAGCTCAAAAACTGATGATCAACAAGCAAGTAATGTAGAAAAATTGTTCAAAATCAAATTTTTTTTTAAATTTGGTAAAAAATATTCACTCTGTACCTTGCTCAGTTAAGTGATCAAACTTTTTTTTTGCATAGTTTAGTTTTTTAAGCTGATTTTAATTAGCTATAATTTATTTTACAAAAAAAATTTCAAAATTTAAATTTTTAAATTTGTTCTCAGTTTTGATCAGAGAAGCTTAATCTTTTTTTATTTAGCTCCGTTTTTTAAGCTTCATCTAATTATATAAATTTTTGTTTTTAAAAAATTTTAAATTCAAAAATTAATTTTCAATTTTTGGTTAAAAATGACAATTCTGTATCTTAATCATTTTAAATCAGAACTTGGTCAAACATTTTTTTGTTTAGCTTCGCTTTTTAAGCTGAATTTTATTATAAATAATTAATTTAAAAAAATTTTAAATTTTAAAATTTATATTTTTTAATTTTTGGTTACAAATTCCAATTCTGTAACTTGATCAATTTTGGTCAGAAAAGCACAAACTTTTTTTTGTTTATCTCAGTTTTTTAAGCTGAAGTTAATTATAATTTTAAGGAAGTTAAAATTTCAAAAATTAATTTTTTAAACTTTTTCCTTAAAATTGAAAATACCGTAACCTGATCAATTTTGATCAGAACTCAACAAACTTTTTTTTGATTATCTTAGTTTTTTACGTTGAATTTTATTATTTAAATTTTATTTTTAAAAATTTAAAATTTCGAAATTTAATTTTTTAAATTTTTGCTTAAAATTGAAAATACCGTAACTTGATCAGTTTTGATCAAAACTCAACAAACTTTTTTTTGTTTAGTTTAGTTTTTTATTCTATTTATTAACTATAAATTATTTGTAAAAATTAAAAATTTCAAAATTTAAATTTTTCGATTTTTGGTTAAAAATGACAATTCTGTAACTTGATCAGTTTTGATCAGAACTGGTCAAACTTTTTTTCATTAGCTCAGTTTTTTATGCTGAATTTAATTATATAAATTTCATTTTAAAATAATTAAAATTTCAAAATTTAATTTTTTAAATTTTTGATTAATATTGAAAATACCGTAATTTGATCAGTTTTGATCAGAAACGAAGAAACTTTTTTTTGTTCGACTCAGCTCATCGAGCTGAGTCTAAATCAATATCAATGCATTGCCTAAGGCAAAATTCGTATTTTTCATTTTTTGACCCCCAGCAATTTATGGCTAAAAATGGTTAGACCCCCCATATCGCCTCTCAACCCGAACCAAACCGGGCAAGTCGTATATCATTTTGAAGCCCAAACCCTGGCGCACCTCCTCCCACAAAATCAAGCCGTTCATCATCCAAAAAATTTTCACCATAAAAGTTGGCGCGAAAAAAAATAATTTTTTCCAACTTTGACGACCCATTTCGACCCCAAGTCGAACTCTTACAGACCGGGTCAAGAAACATTTTTTGTACCTTATTATGCCCCCAACTTATAATTAACCAACCCCCACCCGATCCGAGCAAACCCCATCGTTTTTGTGAATTTCTCCCAAAACAGTCAAAAAAAAGTCCGATTTTTCGACTTTTTGTTCCACGAATAACTCTTACGCGGTTATACCTACCCGGACACATGATATATCATTAGAACGCAAATTTTGTCTAGTTGTGCCCTTTCTCCAAAGCCAAAACTCCCTAACCCTGCTTTAAACCACTTTTGCCTCTCCAACCCCAACATGGTAGGTAAAAAGGGGCGCATCTTTTACGGGCGTTAGACCGTTCGACCCTTGCTAGGTCGAAATTGAAAACTTTAAAAACGTAACTTTGTAAAAACCCTGTTACTTTATTTTCGTGCAAATTTTCAGCCAAATCGAACCACACATCTCCGACATCAATGATTTCGCGCGATGATCTAAAACAGAATTTCCTTATAGTAGTAAAACTGCGACATTGTACGGCAGGCGCTTCAGCTGTGCGCGCGAGAGGCCAGCAGTGGCAGACGCGTAGTCATCCAAGCTCTGCTCTTGAACAGAGTCACTCGCTGCGCCTTGATCTATAAAGGGCATTGAATAAAGAAGGGGGTGGACCAAAGGACCTTTGCCGTTTGGAGCAGGAGACTGTGGTGGAGAAGGGCGCGCGGTAGAAGCGTTCGGTGCTGCAAGTGAATGTGAGACAGGATGAAAAATAGTAAAATAAGTTTTTAAAAGGCTACCAGAGAAGGACGTTGGTGCCGGAGACGCACGAAGCTGCGGCTCCCATAACTGTGTAATGCGCCCGCGTCGTTGTTGAAGCTTTTCACGGCGCTGCTCCGCTTCTAACTGCTGGTGTTCATCTGATTGTCGGTCCCGTTCACATTGCTGGGCTTCTTCTGCTTGTTGAAGCAGCCTCCTCCCCTCTGCTGCCATCATTTCAGACCAGCGCTTTTTCTTCTCTGCCTTTTCCCGTTGTTGGCGTTCAAAAGCAGGGGCGCGGGGAGGGCTGCTCTTTGAAGGGCGGCCTCTTTTCTTTTCAGGCGACATAAGCTTAAATAGCAAATAGTTTTTCTGAAAAGCGAAGATATTTTTTAAATTACATTTTCCATGTCTTCGGCAAGTAGGCTCATCTGACCGCTAGCGCGCTCACCGCTCATTCTGACCACACTTGGAGACATTCGCTGATGTTCTGGCGATTGTTGTTGTCTCGCCACTTCGACTCTGAGATGAGGTGACAGTTGTTGTTTCCCTGGGGGACTCCCCTAGGGGCCGGGGGCCTTTTTTAGATTTGGTGCCGGGGTTTTTATAAATTCCAAAAATAAATGATTCACAATTAACATTTTAAAATTTGGATTGTTTAAAATATATTTGTTGGTTAAATTTGAAAACATANCATNTTNNNNAATTTGAATTCGGACTCATTTAAATTAAGAACTTTAACTCTTTAAATTATCGATTTTTTAATTTAAAAACANAATTTTAAAATCTAAATTATTTAATTAAAGAAATTTTATTAGTTTTGATTAAAACTTAAAATAAGNAATTTTGATCACATTTTNATTACAAACGTTAAATTTCTTTATTTATTGTGTCTATTTTATAATTTNAGAATAAGAATCTGAATTATTATTTACAAAAATAAAAAATTTGGAACTTGAAATTTTTCAATTTNANNNNTTAATAAAAAAAAAAATCTAAAATTGGAAAAAATTTAAATTAATAAATTTGGGTCTTTAATTTTTTCGATTTTTTTAATTAAATAACAAATGATTTCAAATTTTCATTATATAAATTTTGTCCNNATTTTTAATTTTTACATTTTTAAAATTNNTAAAAACAAATTTTGGAATTTTTACTTACTAATTTAAGTACTTTAAATTTATTAGTTGGTCAATTTTTTAATCAGAAAAGAAAAATCTTTTTTTGTATTCTCTTAAATTAAAAAATTTGATTTNTANAANTTNNTTAAAACANATAATNAGAATTNTAATAAGTCTAAATTACTAAGAATGCATTGTTTAATAGGTTCAAAATTCGAAAACACCACAATGAGAACCCTGACAAAATTTAAATTAAAAAATTTGGACCCCAAATATGATCTATTTTCTAATTTATTAAAACAAACCGAACTCGGAAATTCTTAAAAGAAGCATTTTAGAACATAAAAACTGGTGGTTTTTCTCACTCAAAATCAAATCGTTCACCATTTAAATTTTTTTCACTATAAATTTTGGTACTAAAAATAATATTTTGTTCTAACTTTGAAAAAAAAATTTGGCCTTTGAATTGAACTATATTTAGAAAAAGAACACAATTAATTTTTGTATCTAATTTTAATTCAANAATTATAATTTACAAATCTCTATCNNAAATCCAAAATGAACAAACTCAATCGTTTGTAATAATTAATCGAATAATTTTAAAAAAAAAATTCAGATTTTTGACTTTTTTAATTCAAAAATAATTCGTGCACAATTTTGATTTTGTTATTAAGATTAAATATTATTAGAACTCGAAATTAGTAAAAATTAACAAATTTGGGCCCTTGTATTGTTCAATGTTTCAATAAAACCAGAACCTGACAAAATTTAAATAAAAAAATTTTAGCCCCATTTTTTCTCTTTATCTTTAAAAACAAAATCCAAATTCTGCAAAAATTAAATTAAGAAATTTTGGCCTTTC
>JAIXHY010000049.1:26600-76640 GCA_020449905.1 Globodera pallida
GCGCAATTGGTAAATACAGAATTGCACCGGGATTTTTAGTGGTTTTTATTAACAGTTTATAATTTAGAATAAACGCAATGTCAAATGTGTGAATCAAAAAAGAAAAGAAATGAATGGAAAAATTGGCAGCGCTATAGAATGCACCTGAATATTTATGTGGGATTGGTCAGTGATGGTCAACGATGGTGTGCAGACATTTGCGGCTCAGACATTTGCGGCCCAGACATTTGCGGCTTGACATTTGCGGCTCAGACATTTGCGGTTCAGACATTTGCGACCCGACTTTTGCGGCCCAGACACTTGCGGCCTAAGACATAATTGACATTAGCGGCTAGACATTTGCGGCTATATTTCACAAAAAAAAACATTTTTCATAAGAACGAAACTTTTTTATTTGCAGCATCTAACTATTGGTCAACAGGGACAATGTGCTCAGTCACACAAATAAAGTTCAAAGCGTTTGTTTTTCACAAGTGCATACATAAGAAGCAATGTCTGCAATTCTTTCATTCCTCCGTCTACACCGTAAAAACAGATTCGGTCTAACTCCCTTCGCTCAGTCATTTTTTCAAACAGCGCAAACAGATGCTCAAGCTCGAAATGTTCCTGGGTTATGAGCAATTCTCCGCCAGCAATGACAAACGTTAACGGAAAAAGTGCCGCAAACAAATCGTCTGAAATTAGAAAAACTAGTTTAATAGTAATATAAAGACCTTTTTTGGTTAGTTGATCAATTATCGTTTTGATAATTTGTGAAAGAGCTGCGCCTCCAGCAACTCCGATGCGGGTAAGACCGCAGCTTCCGCTGTTTTGAGTGATTTTAATGCTTTTATGAGACGAAAAGATGTTCCAGCAATTGATACTGGGAATCTTTTAGGTTCGGAAACGAGTCGAAGCAGCAAAAGAAGCTGCAAGAAATAATCCAAACGAAAATCCGCGTGCTATAATTGGAGAAGCGAGAGTTGGCTTAGAAGATTAAGAGCTTCTAGCGATGCCCTCATATTCTTCGTTGCAGCGAAAAATAAATAGGCAGAAAATAGTTCCTGACGCTCACGCAGTGGACAGACGAGGTCTTCAAAAAGTTTCGTAATTGGGCGGGTGACGGGACATTTAAAGGCAGGTTTTACAGAAACTACCGATTAAAAAAACCTTATTAGTGTGCCCTCCAAACTTCCTTCAACTGTATACACTAAATGTATTAGTTGAAAGCAGCTCTATTCCGTCGGCTCGGCACAAACATTGATTATGGACACAGGTGACAGAGGCCAAGAATTGATACAATTCTCGAACCCACTATTTATTAACAGGTACTGTAGTGCTCTCCAGCTGCTTACTGTTCACTAAATAACAGATAATCAATTTATAAACACAAAAAATATTTTAAAAAACTTATAGACATTGTTTTTAAGTCTTTTTCTTTTTGTTGATGGAATGATTTAAATTTGTCACATTGTTTTCAATCCGTCCTTTCCGGATGAACTTTTTACAAAAATTGTTGATTTTTGGACAATTTAGTAAAATTTGCTATTTAAACTTAAAAAATAATTTTATTTTAAACGTTTATGTAACTAAAAAATAATTAATAATTAAGTTGCTCTCCCCTTAACATTTCTCCAACACAAATCTTCTATGGGGTGTATACTACTGCAAAAAGACGAAAGTGCCCGTTATCTCTCTCGTTACTCTTGGTTCTCTACCCGCATCTCTCCCATTAGCACACTATTTCGTCTTCAAAATTGATCAACCCGTAACTTTATCAATTCTGATCAGAAAAACTCAAACTTTTTTTTGTTTAGCTCAGCTTTTTAAGCTGAATTTAATTAAATATAAATTATTTTAAAAAATTTAAAATTTCAAAATTTAATTTATTTAATTTTCCCTCAAAATTGATCATACCGTAAATTGATCAGTTTTGATCAGAAATGGTCAAACTTTTTTTTGATCGACTCAGCTCATCAAGCTGAGTCTAAACAGCTATGAAATCATTGGCTAAGGCAAAATTTTTATTTTTATTTTTTTACCCCCAGCAAATGTATGCATAATTTGATTAGACCCCTCAATTCGACCTTTAACCCGAACCAAACCGGGCAAGTTATATCTCATTTTGAAGATCACTCCCTGGCGCATCTCCTACCACAAAATCAGCCCGTTCCCCAACCCAAAAATTTTCACCATAAAAGTTGGCGCAAAAAAAAATAAATTTTTCCAACTTTGACAAGCCAGTTCGACCTCAGGTCGAACTTTTACAGACCAGGTCAAGAAACATTTTTTGTAGCTTATTATGACTTCAACTTATAATTAACCACTCCCGACCCGATCCGAGCAAACCCCATCGTTTTTGTGAATTTCTCCCAAAACAGTCAAAAAAAAGTGCCATTTTTTGACTTTTTGTTCCACGCAGAAGTCGAACCCGGTTAGACCGTCCCCCAAACAGTATATACCATTCGAACGCAAATTTTGTCTATTTGTGCTCTTTCTCCAAACCCAACCCACTAAAAGCATGCTTTAAACCACTTTTGGCCCTCCAACTGCAGCATGGTACCCAAAAAGGGGCGCTTCTTTTTGGGCGGTTAGACCGTTCGACCCTTCCCGGACAAAAATGTTGGGAAAAAAAACCGTTCCGTTGTAAAAAGCCTGGAACTTTATCACCATGCAAAGTTTCAGCCAAATCGAACCACAGGCAATCTCTGAATATCGATTTCCGCATCCTTTGAAAACAGAATTTCCTTATAATTAGAACTAGACGCCTGCGTGGACGGCTAAAGCATGGGGGATAATTGATATGTGATAGATATTGAACTGTTCCTAGGGTTTTTCAAAAAAAAAAAAAAATTATTTTTCAATTTTTTAATTTGATTGTTCTATTAATTTTAATTATGTCTTCTGCTTTGGTCGGGCAAGCCCTCCTCTCTACGGTCTTAGGTTGGCAAAGCCCTCTTTGGGGTCGGGCAAGCCTTTTGGTTGGGCAAGCCTTTTTAGAGGTCGGACCTGCCCTTTTACAAGACTTTCAATTTTTTACCTTTATTTGAATCGAATATTTTATTTTATTTAACTTCGGTTAATTTTTTCTACTCTTAACATTTCTCTAACACAATTGTTCTATGGGTTGCATACTACTGCAAAAAGGCAAAAGCAAACGTTCTCTCTCTCTCGTTACGCTCGCCTCTCTAACACTTTCTCTCACTTTTTCACACTATTTCGTTTTCAAAATTGATCATACTGTAACTTGGACAATTCTGATCAGAACTAAACAATCTTTTTTTTGTTTAGCTCAGTTTTTTAAACTGAATTTAATTAAATATAAATTATTTAAAAAAAGTTAAAATTTCAAAATTTAATTTTTTGAATTTTTGATTAAAATTGATCATACCGTAACTTGATCAATTCTGATCAAAACAACTCAAACTTTTTTTTGTTTAGCTCATCTTTTTAAGCTGAATTTAATTAAATATGAATTATTTTAAAAAACTTAAAATTTCAAAAATTAATTTTTTAAATTTTTGATTAAAATTGAAAATACCGTAACTTGATCAGTATTGATCAGAAACGGTCAAACTTTTTTTTGTTCGACTCTGCTTATCGAGCTGAGTCTAATTATACATAAAAGAACTGCCAAAAACAAAATTCAAATTTTTCACTTTTTGACCCCCATCAATTTATGGGTAAAAATGGTTAGACCCCCCATATCGACCTCCAACCCTAACCAACCCGGGCAAGTGATATACCATTTTGAAGCTCACTCCCTGGCGCATCTCCTACCACAAAATCAGCCCGTTCTTCATCCATAAAATTTTCACCATGGAACATGGCGCAAAAAAAAATAAAAATTTCCAATTTCAACAACCATTTCCGACTTCATGTCGAACTTGTACAGACCAGGTCAAGAAACATTTTTTGTAGCTTAATACCAACCCAACTTATAATTATCCACCCCCGACCCGATCCGAGCAAACCCCATCGTTTTTGTGAATTTCTCCCAAAACAGTGAAAAAAAAGTCCGATTTTTCAAGAGTTTGTGTAGAGCATAACTCTATTTCGGGTTAGACCTACCCGGACACGAGATATAGCATTCGAACCCAAATTTTGTCTAGTTGTGCCCTTTCTCCAAACCCAACCTACCAAAAGCATGCTTTAAACCACTTTTGCCCCTCCAACTGCAACATGGTACCCAAAAAAGGGCTGCGATTTGAGGGCGGTTAGACTTTTCGACCCTTAGTAGGTCGAAATTGAAAATTTCACAAACGGGCGTATGTGTAAACCCTGGAACTTTATTTTTGTGCAAATTTTCAGACAAATCGAACCACAGAGAATCCCAGTATATCGATTTCCCCCGGCACCTAAAAGCAGAATTTCCTTATAATTAGAATATAAAAAATAAAAAGCTAATTGGCAATATTGCTCTGCAAAAACCTCTGGTTTAAAAAAAGTTTTATAATTAACAAATTGTTATTAAATTTGGAATCAGTTAGTAAAAAGTAATTTTAATTAAATGTTCAAAACATTCGTGTCGATGCACGGGAAGGGCCCCGAAACAATAATCATTGGACTATGAATGTTAGCCATCAATTACACACCAGACCCATTCAAATGACAACAATTTCATAAATTAAAAAATCCATCCACCACTAAATAACAGGAAAAACTTATAGACATTCTTATTAAGTCTTTTTCTTTTTGTTGATGGAATGATTTAAATTTGTCACATTGTTTTCAATCCGTCCTTTCCGGATGCACTTTTTACAAAAATTTTAATTTTTGGACAGTTTAGTAGAAATTTGCTGTTTAAACTTAAAAAATTTAATTTTTATTTTAAACGTTTATGTAATAATAAATAATTAAATATAAAAAATAAAAAGCTAATTGACAATATTGCTCTGCAAAAACCTCTGGTTTAAAAAAAGTTTTATAATTAACAAATTGTTATTAAATTTGGAATCAGTTAGTAAAAAGTAATTTTAATTAAATGTTCAAAACATTCGTGTCGATGCACAGGAAGGGCCCCGAAACAATAATCATTGGACTATGAATGTTAGCCATCAATTACACACCAGACCCATTCAAATGACAACAATTTCATAAATTAAAAAATCCATCCACCACTAAATAACAGGAAAAACTTATAGACATTCTTATTAAGTCTTTTTCTTTTTGTTGATGGAATAATTTAAATTTGTCACATTGTTTTCAATCCGTCCTTTCCGGATGCACTTTTTACAAAAATTTTAATTTTTGGACAGTTTAGTAGAAATTTGCTGTTTAAACTTAAAAAATTTAATTTTTATTTTAAACGTTTATGTAATAATAAATAATTAAATATAAAAAATAAAAAGCTAATTGGCAATATTGCTCTGCAAAAACCTCTGGTTTAAAAAAAGTTTTATAATTAACAAATTGTTATTAAATTTGGAATCAGTTAGTAAAAAGTAATTTTAATTAAATGTTCAAAACATTCGTGTCGATGCACGGGAAGGGCCCCGAAACAATAATCATTGGACTATGAATGTTAGCCATCAATTACACACCAGACCCATTCAAATGACAACAATTTCATAAATTAAAAAATCCATCCACCACTAAATAACAGGAAAAACTTATAGACATTCTTATTAAGTCTTTTTCTTTTTGTTGATGGAATAATTTAAATTTGTCACATTGTTTTCAATCCGTCCTTTCCGGATGCACTTTTTACAAAAATTTTAATTTTTGGACAGTTTAGTAGAAATTTGCTGTTTAAACTTAAAAAATTTAATTTTTATTTTAAACGTTTATGTAATAATAAATAATTAAATATAAAAAATAAAAAGCTAATTGACAATATTGCTCTGCAAAAACCTCTGGTTTAAAAAAAGTTTTATAATTAACAAATTGTTATTAAATTTGGAATCAGTTAGTAAAAAGTAATTTTAATTAAATGTTCAAAACATTCGTGTCGATGCACGGGAAGGGCCCCGAAACAATAATCATTGGGCCATAAAAGTTACTATGCCCATTTACATTGTTTGTTTGGCAGCCGCCGCTCGCGAAAGATAGAGAAATTTTAATGGTGCATCTGCGCAATTGGTCAATTCGCCGACAGAAGCATTCGACAACATTGCTGGGCACCTATCTTTTCGGGAGCTAGAGACGTAGATGTTGTGTATTAACAGTTTATAATTTAGAATAAACGCAATGTCAAATGTGTGAATCAAAAAAGAAAAGAAATGAATGGAAAAATTGGCAGCGCTATAGAATGCACCTGAATATTTATGTGGGATTGGTCAGTGATGGTCAACGATGGTGTGCAGACATTTGCGGCTCAGACATTTGCGGCCCAGACATTTGCGGCTTGACATTTGCGGCTCAGACATTTGCGGTTCAGACATTTGCGACCCGACTTTTGCGGCCCAGACACTTGCGGCCTAAGACATAATTGACATTAGCGGCTAGACATTTGCGGCTATATTTCACAAAAAAAAACATTTTTCATAAGAACGAAACTTTTTTATTTGCAGCATCTAACTATTGGTCAACAGGGACAATGTGCTCAGTCACACAAATAAAGTTCAAAGCGTTTGTTTTTCACAAGTGCATACATAAGAAGCAATGTCTGCAATTCTTTCATTCCTCCGTCTACACCGTAAAAACAGATTCGGTCTAACTCCCTTCGCTCAGTCATTTTTTCAAACAGCGCAAACAGATGCTCAAGCTCGAAATGTTCCTGGGTTATGAGCAATTCTCCGCCAGCAATGACAAACGTTAACGGAAAAAGTGCCGCAAACAAATCGTCTGAAATTAGAAAAACTAGTTTAATAGTAATATAAAGACCTTTTTTGGTTAGTTGATCAATTATCGTTTTGATAATTTGTGAAAGAGCTGCGCCTCCAGCAACTCCGATGCGGGTAAGACCGCAGCTTCCGCTGTTTTGAGTGATTTTAATGCTTTTATGAGACGAAAAGATGTTCCAGCAATTGATACTGGGAATCTTTTAGGTTCGGAAACGAGTCGAAGCAGCAAAAGAAGCTGCAAGAAATAATCCAAACGAAAATCCGCGTGCTATAATTGGAGAAGCGAGAGTTGGCTTAGAAGATTAAGAGCTTCTAGCGATGCCCTCATATTCTTCGTTGCAGCGAAAAATAAATAGGCAGAAAATAGTTCCTGACGCTCACGCAGTGGACAGACGAGGTCTTCAAAAAGTTTCGTAATTGGGCGGGTGACGGGACATTTAAAGGCAGGTTTTACAGAAACTACCGATTAAAAAAACCTTATTAGTGTGCCCTCCAAACTTCCTTCAACTGTATACACTAAATGTATTAGTTGAAAGCAGCTCTATTCCGTCGGCTCGGCACAAACATTGATTATGGACACAGGTGACAGAGGCCAAGAATTGATACAATTCTCGAACCCACTATTTATTAACAGGTACTGTAGTGCTCTCCAGCTGCTTACTGTTCACTAAATAACAGATAATCAATTTATAAACACAAAAAATATTTTAAAAAACTTATAGACATTGTTTTTAAGTCTTTTTCTTTTTGTTGATGGAATGATTTAAATTTGTCACATTGTTTTCAATCCGTCCTTTCCGGATGAACTTTTTACAAAAATTGTTGATTTTTGGACAATTTAGTAAAATTTGCTATTTAAACTTAAAAAATAATTTTATTTTAAACGTTTATGTAACTAAAAAATAATTAAATATAAAAAATAAAAAAGCTAATTTACAATATTGTTCTGCAAAAACCTCTTGATTTTAACAAAGTTTTATAGGTAACTAACAAATTGTTATTAACTTTGGGATCAGTTAGTAACAAGTTATTTTAACTAGACTTTTATTAAACTAGATTTTTTTCAATATAAAAATTAAAATAGAATAAGTTAAAATATTGCAATTAAATTTCATTTTAGTGATTTTATTTGTCTTTTTAATTGTTATCGACTTTTTAAATCGACGGTTATTTACCAGTTAATAAAGCTTTAGCAAAATGATGCTTTTGCTCCCAAATGATGCTTTAGCTAGCCGAATGATGTTTTTCAAAATTTCTATCTGGGAACCCTGGTTAATTAGTTGGTAATTATTTTTATAGTAATTCATATAACCCCCCCCCCCCCCCCCCCCCCCCCTCCCATCCCCGCTTTTCACTATTTGCATGTTCATTAATTTGGCTTAACTCGCAAAAATTTGGACTCGCGTCAATTGTAAATAGTAATTATTAATTTACAAACATTTGTTAACATTTAAATGTGACGGACATAGCCTGTGGTTAGAGATAATTCGGGCTAAGATTTTAGGGTTTTGCCTAGTTTTTTTACAGCTTTGTTTTGGCGTGTTATGCACGAAAAACATATTTTTAGTTTTTTGAATTTTTATGCCTATTTCGACATTTTTTCAATTTTCTTAATAAAAATGAAATAAAATTTGAATTTTTTTTGTTAAGCTCTTGAAGAAAATTTTTTAAATTACCCAAAAATGCACACCTATAAAATCGAACGTTTTTTTACTCAAAATATATCCTTAAAGATCAAAGTTTAAAGCATTTTTGATATTTCAAAAAAAAACTCAGTTTTTCTCGATTTTTTTTTGTATTAAAAAAAATGTGAAATATCTCGACTGATGAAACAACGAGTTATTTTAGACATTATTTTAATTTTTACGCACATTTTTTTGCATCTATTTTTGCTTACGAACCCGGCGGTTTTTTGAGCCTATTTTTCTCACCTATTTTAAGCGTCTATTTTGAGATTCTTCGAGCCTAAAATACATAAATACAGAGAAATCGTATTGCCAAAATTCATAGTTTAAATAACTAAAAATCCATCAATAAAGATTTTATTGGTCAATTTAAATTTTCAAAATTGAAAATCCGGTTCCGGATCCGGAAATTTGATTTTACCGGCCCCTTATAAATATTAACAATAATATTGAGATTTATGTAGTTAAAAAATTTGAATGGGTCGATTACTGCATCCTTTTGATTTTGTAAGATTCATTTTGCGCTTCAAATTCTCCCGCTTATACGGCCCATTTTTTTCTTGAAGATTTATTGTACAGATTGTCTGCACAATTTGAAGCATTTGACTAAAAAAAAATTGTAAATATATAATATTGATTAACAATTAAGCAAATGAGTGCATGATCAGTGGTTAAAGACCGCGCGCGTTTTCAGCGACCCGCGAAATGATTGATGATTTTTGATTCGTTTTTTTAAAATTTATTTAACTCGTACCTATGCGCTTAATGCCATTTACAAAAGCTTTGCGATAATACTGTATTATACAGATTGACACAATTGGATTCAAAGCAGACGGCAAAAACATCGGAATACTCGAAAGCATGTTGTAATACTGAAGCCAATTCCATTTGCTGACATCAATTTGGAACAAAATGATGCCAAGTAAAAACAAAATTGACAAGTATATAAAGAAGGGCATCGATGCCTTGAAATTTTTTAAATTTCTTATAACAAATACCGAATTTAATTTTAAAATTTTAAATGTCTTCATAAAAAAATGTTGGCCCGCACATTCTCCATTATTACTAGGGCTGGGATTTATATGCATTTGCATATTTTTAGTTCTTATATGCTTTGAAGAATACGGCCCAAAAATTTCTATACGCGTTGGTTTGAATTCTTTTGGTCAAGTTTAAAATTGCATATTTTGCATACTTTGGGGTTTGTGTATATTTTTTGCATATCGTTGCATATTTTGGCATTTTTGGGCCAAAATTTTGAAAAAATGCACCCAATTTCATCGATTTCTTGCTGTTTTTAAAAATAATTCATATTTAACGATAGCTTTTTAGTCATTTTCGAAAAAAATCCATAAAAAATAAAATAAGGCAAAAAATGGCGGCGCTGAAATGACAAAAAGTACCATTTTTGCTGGGGAGGCAAAACGTACCGGAGGCAAAATGTACGGACACTATATTTGGGCATTTTTGGCATATTTTGGTGCATATTTTGGCCTTTTTTGGAGCATATAAATCCAAGCCCTATTATTACCAAAGATCCTAAACGATTTAACATTTTTGCAAACCTTTGTTTTTTTCATAAAACCTTCTTTTAATGATTAAGAAATTTGACCTGAATGATAAAATTTCGCGAAATTTGTTTATTCATTTCAACCATTTTAATGATTTGCGCTGAGGATGCCCTAAATATTTGTTAAAAATTAAGTTTTCTAACACAAGAATACCCCAATTTTAAACGCTCCTTCAAGAATTTGTCCATAAGAAATGCCAATGTGATCATAATTATGTACGCAATGGTGCAAGTAATGATGATGTAATAAAATCCCATTGCCAGCCTCCAATCCTTAAATGCAAATTAATTATTACGTATTCAAAATTTATTTAGTAACTAAATTATTTTATAAATTAATTATAAATAATTCTAATTAATCTACATTAAATGAATGTCCGGTCAGTGAAATATGATCAGTGATATTTAACGCAAGCATGTCGGCTGCTGATTGATCTTCCAAATATATGTGGTCTGTTGGTGGATAATAGCAAATAAACATATCGATACAAAACATCAATGGAATGAAGAGAATTGTTCCAAACAGAATAAAATATTTAAATGTCGATAATTGTTTGTTCCTAAATATTATTTAATTTTTTTGGTTGTATATTTTCAATATCAATAATATCCTTATTTTAAATATTAAAATAATTTAACATATTTTATATTTCTCAAATTAATATAAAAAAAAGCTTTTCAACCAGTTCAGCAATAGATAGCGATAAATAAATTGCGCCACATATCCAAACAGCGAGACATGAACAAGAAAAATCCAGCAAACCCAAGCCAACAGATTACAACTCCGATTTTGTGGTTCATTGAAAGTGATCAGACCGCCCGTAATCACTTCTGATTCACCTTTGTCCGTTGTGAACACATACTTAAAATTTCAAAAGTTCATGACAAGAGAACGTATCATCACTTTTTATCGTCATATCTAGTGTTCGTTCGGTACGGGAACCGAAACGGAAAAATGTGGTAATATATTTAAATTTTTTGCGTTTACTCGGCAAAATCTCACGTAGCTCAGTGGTTAAAACTGGGTTGTGAAAGTTTATTTTGTCTTAAGTTCGAGTCCTTGAGTGAAATTCTTTTTTTATTATTTAATTGAATGCCCTGGTGGTGTGCTTGTTTATTGATGTGGGTTGCCCGGGGTGCAAACCCCGGCTGTGTAAATTGTTTTTGGGTCTTTCAATTAACTCCATGGCAAAGAAAACAATTTCTAAAACTTGTTCAAATTTTTAAAATATTTAAGATAATTTAGAAACTTTTGCATTCATTTAAACATTATAAAATACACAAATAAATTTGGTGTCAAAAAATAGCGAGAAAAAAGGAGCATTTAAATTCTAAATTTTTGCATTAATTTTTGATCATTTTTTCGCCCTTCCGCGATGCATTTTTTGGGTCTATTTTTCTTAACAAATTCCATCAAAAATCCAAAAATTTTCCCGGCGACGTCGAAATGCTGATTTTCTTGAACCGCAAGCTTCCAAAGTCAGTTATAAATATTGATAAAGCCAAAATTTCCGAAATAAACGAGTTTTGTTAAAAAGTTACTCTAAAAAATTTTGGTATCGAAAACCGAAAAAGTACCGACAATTTTTTCTCGGTACTTTTGGGTATCGGTAAAAAAATTAGCATTTTGAATGCTCAAATTTTTCTATTTGTTATATTTTATTATAACCTTTTGAAAAAGTAAATTAATTGTAAGCAATGCAAGGTCGGTTGCGCATGTTTGCAATAATATCTTAATTAAATTATATTTATGGAGTAAATAATAACATTTCAATGCATATAATTAGGGATCGGATTTATGTAAGTTTATGCATATTTTGTGCTTATATGTTCTGATGAATAAGGCCCAAAAATAGCATTTTTGCATTGGTTTGACCTTTTTTTGGACAAGTTTAAAAATAACTGCTGTCATCGACCCAGTTTTTTGGTGGTCATATGTTTAGCCCCAATTTTTAGTTCCCCCATTAGAAGTAAAAATAAAAATCTGAAAAAATTCATGCTAACATAACTTTTGATGCTGATCAAAAAAGCTAATTGGACCAAGTTGCTACAACAAACACTTCCTTCATGGAGATCCGGATTCCGGAGACCCCAAAATACACTGAAAATGGGAGTTACTTTGAAGGAAAAATCCCTGAGGGCATGGAAAAATTTTTCTGAAAAAAACCTTTATTTTTACTTTTAGTGGGGGAACTAAAAATTGGGGCTAAACATATGACCACCAAAAAACTTTGGCCATTTTTGGTGCATATAAATCCGATCCCTACATATAATGGAAGAAATCGATTTTTTAATAAATTTTTGTTAATCTTTCTTATCTTATACTTACTTTGCTGTACATTTGCATTGACTTGGGCGTGTGCCGAACAATTAAATGGACCATTATGCCATTCAAAATAACGCCAAATCCAAATCCAATCCAATTGAATAAATTCATTATTAGTCGAACAACGGAAGTGCCCATAACTATTCAAAATAGGAGGTTCAGTGATTGTCTAAAATTTTGGGCTTTAGTCATTAAAAATCTCTTCCTATTTATTGGAACCAAAATACAGAATGAATGATCGATGAGGGAATTCAATTATTAAACATAAATCGGAATTTTTCTTGCCAAAATCACTAATTTTTTGAAAAATTTTCATAAAAAATGTAATAAAATTCGATTTTTTTAACAATAAGTTAAAGCTTTGCGAGGATAGGTTTCAAAAAAGTTATGGCCAGAAAACCCCAAAAAATCGGGATTTTTAAACTTTTTAAGGCCATAACTTTTTTGATATTTGTGCAGCAAGTTATGCCCCGCTCTTCATTGATGGATGAGTTCGGTTTACCCCATTAGAGGGATCAATCTTTTTTCAAAAAAGGCAGAAATTTGAGCTCAACCATAACTGCCCAAGCGCCTTGACGGAAGTTGACTAGACCTTTGTTAACAAAATACAAAAAAGAAGAAATTATTGTGGCGAAGCTAATTGGCGCATTTGAAGTTTAATTAACAATTATTTTTTGAATCCTGGCCTCATTAAATTTCTTTAAACGAATGATTTGCATGAAACAAAAAGTGAATTTGTTAGAACTTTTGTGGCATACAAATTACATGGGAACAAAGTTGCCACAAACCGTAAGTAATTGAGAGGAGTCCCGCCCGAAAGGGGTCGGGGAGCAACTTTATTTTGAACCTAAATTAAAAAATTTTTGTAAAAGTTTCAGGTTTTTGGGAGTCAATTCTCGAGTCTCGGGCTCAAGTCTCGGTAAATTTAGGTCTCGAGCATCACTAGCAAGTGATTGAACATTTTGTCCAATGCATCATCCATTAAAATTTCAGAATGGATTTCACTCGGAAAATTTTTTATTTAGAACAGTCTAAGAACAGTTTATACTGTTCTGTTCCTGTTCTGTTCTCGAGGTCGGAACAGAACAGACAGGCTGTTCTAAGGTTTCAGAACAGAATAGGAACAGGTTCAAAATTCTTGGAACAGGAAATCACTGTTACAGGTGATAGGAATAAATTAATTGTTAATTCCGAATTTGATAGACTCAAACAGCTAAAATTTCAAGACTGTAACTGAAACACTCAACCAACAGGAACTGTTCAAAACCAAAAAAAACATATTTAAGAATTGAGAAAATAAAATTGCAGGTCAACGTTTGGCAAACCGTACATTCCTTTTAAAATTCGGTCAAACAATCGTGCCGAGATAATGGCATGGCCCCTCATTGTTAGGCTCCTAATGCTTAAGTTTATTTTACTACATTTTTGTACATCCGGTGACGCACAGCCAATGTTCATAGGGATAGTAATTAAAGTGCTGTGTTGCAGTGAGAAATTTAAGCTTGTTTATTATTAATTGCTCATTATTTTCTAACGAATGTTGAGAGAAATGAATGCGAAATTTCTTGGACTAAAAGCATCATTAAGGTACACAAACTATATGGTTTACATTATTAATGCCGTCTTCTCTGCTATTTTTATGATTATATGCGTTTTGTTAAACATTTGCACTTTCGTGGCATACAAATTACATATGAAAAAAGTTGGCATAAACGAGAACAACGACGGTGATGATATAGAGAAGAATTGTTGATTGAAAAAGACACAAATCCCTTCAAATAGGAACTAAAATATTTTTACCGAGAGGTTTTAAACAAAAAAAAAAAGCGATCATTTTTGAGTGACCTTGGAAACGAATCTTATCGCATTTTTTTATAAAAAATTTTCAAAAAACGCCTAAATAGTGGCAAAAATAGGGGCCAAAAGTTGTTTTACTTTAAATTTTCGTGTATAACTCACCAAAACAAAGCTGCAGAAAAAATAAGTCAAAGAAACTTAAAATTAGCATCCCAGTTTATTTGTTTGAATTCTAAAAAAAGTTTTAATATTTTATCTTTTACTCCAAAAATGTTTAAAACCAATTTTTGATACCAAATGGCCCGAGGTGAGCGAATAAAGTGATGCATATAAAGCAATTATTTTCTAACTCACCGTCAAATATGGAAAATAAAATTAAAATGATATTTTATTTAGAAAATTGGTCATGTTTTTTATTATTTTCCACTAAATTAAACTTGATTTAAATTCACTTTAAAAATTTCCCATTTTTCAAAATAGCTTTCTGGCCCATCCCTGATCGGTTAATTGATCGCTTACAGGGATGACGACATCAGCCAATGCTGGTCTGTGAATATTGGGTTCTTTGATCAATCTCAATCTTTTTTTGTCAAAGTTTTTTTTGTTGACATATTTTGTCAAATGCAATTTTTTTTTCATTTTACAAAAACATTTCCATTAAGGCAAATAGAAAATGGCACCGGCCAAATCACGGCTAGACCCACCCACTTGGTATTTATTTATTCATTAGTCAGTTGGGGGGGGGGCAATGACTTTTTTCTACAACATTTATAAAAATGGGCACGCATTTTCCTTCCGAATTTGGTTCCTCTGCTGATTTGTTTTGCAAGTTGTTGTTTCCACGTTTATTTGTACACATTTTTGATCAAGCTTTAATAAACGAAAAGCTTTTATGTAGTTACGGGGCCGTGTTCAAAAGATTTAAATTTTTTATTATATTTAAATCTTTAAAGTGTATTTTTTGTCAACATATTATGTATGTGCCCTTCATAAACAAAAATTAAAAAATTAGTCAGGCAATAAATGCTGAACGTTTTTAACCAAATTTTATGTTCATTCTTTTTGTTGATCATTTATTGAGCAATGTTGGTGCCAAATCAAGTTTTAACCTAAAATTCACCGCTTTAATTATTCTAAACTAAATAATTTACCAATTACGGTCCGGTTCTATAACTGTAAACAGCCAAAATTTATTGGTATGTAACAGGGATGGGAATCACGCCGAAAAAAAAAGCGAACGGCGATCTGCGATCGGCGATCTCAAATTTTTTAATGCGAACGGCGATCTGCGATCGGCGATCTGCCCAAAAAAGGCGATAATTGCGATCAAGATCGCGCGATCACGATTCCCATCTTTGGTATGTAAATTCATTTTTTGAAAAATAAAATTAAGCAAAAACAAAAATAATATAAAGCCTTAACCTTTTAGACTATCTCCAACAAACACATTCAACACATTTATTTACCAGGCTTTAAAATATTAAAAAAATAGTTTAAATAGGTTTTGAAGGAATTTTGAAAAACCGGGCCAAATTTCAGTATCAAAATGAAAAAAATGACTATTTCAATACTGGTCCCGGTCCTGTACTAACCTAACTATAAATGTTTTCCTCTTGAGTCAGTGTGCAAAAATGATAGGGTGCAAGGGGAAGCATAGGAATGGAAGAGAGAGCACAACGGGTTTCCCGCATCTCTTTACTAGGTATATTAAAGGATTTTGTATGGACGCACCCTATCCAATTGACGATTAATTTTGTTTGTAAATAAACGAGCCAATGGTTATGTTGTTGACACGTACAAATTTTCTTTTAAAAAATTTGTTCCGGCTTAGCTTTACCGCTTAGCTATGCGCTCTGTGCAGGGAGCGCATAAGGGGCGACTGCGTGGTACACCCGCTCGCCTCCACGACGAGCACCAATTTTTGGACTAGCCCAATTGAAAAGTTGGGCTTAAATCTGCAAGTTTGTCGTGCTTTGTTTTTCATTTTTTATTGCAATAGAAAGAAGCGGAAATGGGTTTTTTAACTCATCAAGAATTGGAATAAAATTTACGAATTCAACGATTTTTGTTGCTAAAGTTGACTACGGTTATTTTCTAGGAATATTGAGTATTGTAATTTTACAAAACAGAACGAATTTGTTAAATTTGCTAAATCTTAATTAAAGTTACAAGCGGGCTTAATAGTTGATCAGTTCATTTTTAATAAAATTGACCTTTATTTTACAAACAAAAAAAATTCATACTCCCGAGATATTTTTCAGGGTATGTTTTTTAAATTACATTAATTCTTGTTTGGACAATGATTTTATCGATTAAACTGATCGCAACACTGATCATTTACGACTCTGCAGGCGGCCATAATCGCCATGTCGTTGATGCGCAAGAAACTGCAACATTGTCGCCATGCGGCAGAACGCCAAATTACACCATCTGCAGCACGCGTCCGCCAAATCTGCAACAAGCTTGCTTGATGGGACTCAGAGCAAGGCTGCATCTGATAAGGTGGTTGCAACAAATTGAAAATGTACACTACCAATAATTTTAAGGAAATTTTTAGCACATTTTAAATTGAATTAATGTCGCAAATATTAATTTCTATTTATTAAAATAATCTGCCTATTTTAATGTATTTAAATTTGACTTTTTAGGCCGTTTGCGATTGCCGAATTGTATCATGGGACAAATTGCCACCAGTGTCTGCAGGAATTAGTAAATTATTTTACTGAAAAATTAACACATTCCGATGAGGAATAGATTTTTTTGAGTATATAAAAAGTGTGCAAATTTTTACAAAGGTCGATTTAATTAATCCATTAATCCATTAAAACTCGCTTTTTATTGAAAAAAATTAAGTTACAAACACAATTGCTTAAACAATTATGTAGCTTTGCCCACTTTTCGACAACCGACCAAAAAGGAGCAGGACGCGCAGCCGCCGCCCTCTCAAATCCGTTCTGATCTGTACAGTTCACTGGACATTAAATCAATTTGTGAAGCCGTAAGAGGTGTGTTTATATTTACAAGATTGGGGGGCTTCTTCGGGGGCGGCGTGTCGGGAATAGGCCCAAAATGTCGGGGGTTGGGGGGTTCTTTGGGGGGCGGCGTGTCGGGGAGGGAGGCGGCGTGTAGGGGATTGAATCGGGGATAGGCCCAAAATGTCGGGGGTTGGTGGGTTCTTTGGGGGGGGGGCGTGTCGGGGATTGAATCGGGGATAGGCCCAAAATGTCGGGGGTTGGTGGGTTCTTTGGGGGGGCGGCGTGTCGGGGATTGAATCGGGGATTAAAACTTTTGATGCTGATCAAAAAAGCTAATTGGACCAAGTTGCTACAACAAACACTTCCTTCATGGAGATCCGGATTCCGGAGACCCCAAAATACACTGAAAATGGGAGTTATTTTGAAGGAAAAATCCCTGAGGGCATGGAAAAATTTTTCTTAAAAAAACCTTTATTTTTACTTTTAATGGGGGAACTAAAAATTGGGGCTAAACATATGACCACCAAAAAACTTTGGCCATTTTTGGTGCATATAAATCCGATCCCTACATATAATGGAAGAAATCGATTTTTTAATAAATTTTTGTTAATCTTTCTTATCTTATACTTACTTTGCTGTACATTTGCATTGACTTGGGCGTGTGCCGAACAATTAAATGGACCATTATGCCATTCAAAATAACGCCAAATCCAAATCCAATCCAATTGAATAAATTCATTATTAGTCGAACAACAGAAGTGTCCATAACTTTTAAAATATAAAGTTCAGTGATTGTCTAAAATTTAGGATTTAGTCATTAAAAATCTCTTCCTATTTATTGGAACCAAAATACAGAATGAATGATCGATGAGGGAATTCAATTATTAAACATAAATCCGAATTTTTCTTGCCAAAATCACTAATTTTTTGAAAAATTTTCATAAAAAATGTAATAAAATTCGATTTTTTAACAATAAGTTAAAGCTTTTCGAGGATAGGTTTCAAAAAAGTTATGGCCAGAAAACCCCAAAAAATCGGGATTTTTAAACTTTTTAAGGCCATAACTTTTTTGATATTTGTGCAGCAAGTTATGCCCCGCTCTTCATTGATGGATGAGTTCGGTTTACCCCATTAGAGGGATCAATCTTTTTTCAAAAAGGGCAGAAATATGAGCTCAACCATAACTGTCCAAGGCTTGACGGAAGTTGACTAGACCTTTGTTAACAAAACACAAAAAAGAAGAAACTATTGTGGCGTAGCTAATTGGCGCATTTGAAGTTTAATTAACAATTATTTTTTGAATCCTGGCCTCATTAAATTCCTTTAAACGCATGATTTGCGTGAAACAAAAAGTGAATTTGTTAGCACTTTCGTGGGATACAAATTACATGGGAACAAAGTTGCCACAAACCGTAAGTAATTGAGAGGAGTCCCGCCCCCAAGGGGTCGGGGAGCAACCTTATTTTGAACCTAAATTAAAAAATTTTCGTAAAAGTTTCAGGTTTTTGGGAGTCAATTTTCGAGTCTCGGAGTCAAGTCTCGGTAAATTTAGGTCTCGAGCATCACTAGCAAGTGATTGAACATTTTGTCCAATGCATCATCCATTAAAATTTCAGAATGGATTTCACTCGGAAAATTTTTTATTTAGAACAGTTTATACTGTTCTGTTCTTGTTCTGTTCTCAAGGTCGGAACAGAACAGGAAAACGCTTAAACATTACCACCAGGTACTGTCAAATCAAAAAAAAAACATTATAAAACAGAAAATAAAATTGCAGGTCAACGTTTGGCAAACCGTACATTCCTTTTAAAATTCGGTCAAACAATCGTGCCGAGATAATGGCATGGCCCCTCATTGTTAGGCTCCTAATGCTTAAGTTTATTTTACTACATTTTTGTACATCCGGTGACGCACAGCCAATGTTCATAGGGATAGTAATTAAAGTGCTGTGTTGCAGTGAGAAATTTAAGCTTGTTTATTATTAATTGCTCATTATTTTCTAACGAATGTTGAGAGAAATGAATGCGAAATTTCTTGGACTAAAAGCATCATTAAGGTACACAAACTATATGGTTTACATTATTAATGCCGTCTTCTCTGCTATTTTTATGATTATATGCGTTTTGTTAAACATTTGCACTTTCGTGGCATACAAATTACATATGAAAAAAGTTGGCATAAACGAGAACAACGACGGTGATGATATAGAGAAGAATTGTTGATTGAAAAAGACACAAATCCCTTCAAATAGGAACTAAAATATTTTTACCGAGAGGTTTTTAACAAAAAAAAAAAGCGATCATTTTTGAGTGACCTTGGAAACGAATCTTATCGCATTTTTTTATAAAAAATTTTCAAAAAAACGCCTAAATAGTGGCAAAAATAGGGGCCAAAAGTTGTTTTACTTTAAATTTTCGTGTATAACTCACCAAAACAAAGCTGCAGAAAAAATAAGTCAAAGAAACTTAAAATTAGCATCCCAGTTTATTTGTTTGAATTCTAAAAAAAGTTTTAATATTTTATCTTTTACTCCAAAAATGTTAAAACCAATTTTTGATACCAAATGGCCCGAGGTGAGCGAATAAAGTGATGCATATAAAGCAATTATTTTCTAACTCACCGTCAAATATGGAAAATAAAATTAAAATGATATTTTATTTAGAAAATTGGTCATGTTTTTTATTATTTTCCACTAAATTAAACTTGATTTAAATTCACTTTAAAAATTTCCCATTTTTCAAAATAGCTTTCTGGCCCATCCCTGATCGGTTAATTGATCGCTTACAGGGATGACGACATCAGCCAATGCTGGTCTGTGAATATTGGGTTCTTTGATCAATCTCAATCTTTTTTTGTCAAAGTTTTTTTTGTTGACATATTTTGTCAAATGCAATTTTTTTTTCATTTTACAAAAACATTTCCATTAAGGCAAATAGAAAATGGCACCGGCCAAATCACGGCTAGACCCACCCACTTGGTATTTATTTATTCATTAGTCAGTTGGGGGGGGGGCAATGACTTTTTTCTACAACATTTATAAAAATGGGCACGCATTTTCCTTCCGAATTTGGTTCCTCTGCTGATTTGTTTTGCAAGTTGTTGTTTCCACGTTTATTTGTACACATTTTTGATCAAGCTTTAATAAACGAAAAGCTTTTATGTAGTTACGGGGCCGTGTTCAAAAGATTTAAATTTTTTATTATATTTAAATCTTTAAAGTGTATTTTTTGTCAACATATTATGTATGTGCCCTTCATAAACAAAAATTAAAAAATTAGTCAGGCAATAAATGCTGAACGTTTTTAACCAAATTTTATGTTCATTCTTTTTGTTGATCATTTATTGAGCAATGTTGGTGCCAAATCAAGTTTTAACCTAAAATTCACCGCTTTAATTATTCTAAACTAAATAATTTACCAATTACGGTCCGGTTCTATAACTGTAAACAGCCAAAATTTATTGGTATGTAACAGGGATGGGAATCACGCCGAAAAAAAAAAGCGAACGGCGATCTGCGATCGGCGATCTCAAATTTTTTAATGCGAACGGCGATCTGCGATCGGCGATCTGCCCAAAAAAGGCGATAATTGCGATCAAGATCGCGCGATCACGATTCCCATCTTTGGTATGTAAATTCATTTTTTGAAAAATAAAATTAAGCAAAAACAAAAATAATATAAAGCCTTAACCTTTTAGACTATCTCCAACAAACACATTCAACACATTTATTTACCAGGCTTTAAAATATTAAAAAAATAGTTTAAATAGGTTTTGAAGGAATTTTGAAAAACCGGGCCAAATTTCAGTATCAAAATGAAAAAAATGACTATTTCAATACTGGTCCCGGTCCTGTACTAACCTAACTATAAATGTTTTCCTCTTGAGTCAGTGTGCAAAAATGATAGGGTGCAAGGGGAAGCATAGGAATGGAAGAGAGAGCACAACGGGTTTCCCGCATCTCTTTACTAGGTATATTAAAGGATTTTGTATGGACGCACCCTATCCAATTGACGATTAATTTTGTTTGTAAATAAACGAGCCAATGGTTATGTTGTTGACACGTACAAATTTTCTTTTAAAAAATTTGTTCCGGCTTAGCTTTACCGCTTAGCTATGCGCTCTGTGCAGGGAGCGCATAAGGGGCGACTGCGTGGTACACCCGCTCGCCTCCACGACGAGCACCAATTTTTGGACTAGCCCAATTGAAAAGTTGGGCTTAAATCTGCAAGTTTGTCGTGCTTTGTTTTTCATTTTTTATTGCAATAGAAAGAAGCGGAAATGGGTTTTTTAACTCATCAAGAATTGGAATAAAATTTACGAATTCAACGATTTTTGTTGCTAAAGTTGACTACGGTTATTTTCTAGGAATATTGAGTATTGTAATTTTACAAAACAGAACGAATTTGTTAAATTTGCTAAATCTTAATTAAAGTTACAAGCGGGCTTAATAGTTGATCAGTTCATTTTTAATAAAATTGACCTTTATTTTACAAACAAAAAAAATTCATACTCCCGAGATATTTTTCAGGGTATGTTTTTTAAATTACATTAATTCTTGTTTGGACAATGATTTTATCGATTAAACTGATCGCAACACTGATCATTTACGACTCTGCAGGCGGCCATAATCGCCATGTCGTTGATGCGCAAGAAACTGCAACATTGTCGCCATGCGGCAGAACGCCAAATTACACCATCTGCAGCACGCGTCCGCCAAATCTGCAACAAGCTTGCTTGATGGGACTCAGAGCAAGGCTGCATCTGATAAGGTGGTTGCAACAAATTGAAAATGTACACTACCAATAATTTTAAGGAAATTTTTAGCACATTTTAAATTGAATTAATGTCGCAAATATTAATTTCTATTTATTAAAATAATCTGCCTATTTTAATGTATTTAAATTTGACTTTTTAGGCCGTTTGCGATTGCCGAATTGTATCATGGGACAAATTGCCACCAGTGTCTGCAGGAATTAGTAAATTATTTTACTGAAAAATTAACACATTCCGATGAGGAATAGATTTTTTTTGAGTATATAAAAAGTGTGCAAATTTTTACAAAGGTCGATTTAATTAATCCATTAATCCATTAAAACTCGCTTTTTATTGAAAAAAATTAAGTTACAAACACAATTGCTTAAACAATTATGTAGCTTTGCCCACTTTTCGACAACCGACCAAAAAGGAGCAGGACGCGCAGCCGCCGCCCTCTCAAATCCGTTCTGATCTGTACAGTTCACTGGACATTAAATCAATTTGTGAAGCCGTAAGAGGTGTGTTTATATTTACAAGATTGGGGGGCTTCTTCGGGGGCGGCGTGTCGGGAATAGGCCCAAAATGTCGGGGGTTGGGGGGTTCTTTGGGGGGCGGCGTGTCGGGGAGGGAGGCGGCGTGTAGGGGATTGAATCGGGGATAGGCCCAAAATGTCGGGGGTTGGTGGGTTCTTTGGGGGGGCGGCGTGTCGGGGATTGAATCGGGGATAGGCCCAAAATGTCGGGGGTTGGTGGGTTCTTTGGGGGGGCGGCGTGTCGGGGATTGAATCGGGGATAGGCCCAAAATGTCGGGGGTTGGTGGGTTCTTTGGGGGGGCGGCGTGTCGGGGATTGAATCGGGGATAGGCCCAAAATGTCGGGGGTTGGTGGGTTCTTTGGGGGGGCGGCGTGTCGGGGATTGAATCGGGGATAGGCCCAAAATGTCGGGGGTTGGGGGGTTCTTTGGGGGGCGGCGTGTCGGGGAGGGGGGCGGCGTGTAGGGGATTGAATCGGGGATAGGCCCAAAATGTCGGGGGTCGGGGAAACAAAAAACATATCCCTTCAGGCATCTATTTGGGTGACCAGCAGTGCTATTATGATCCAAATAATACGGCATCTACAACAACGGCATCAGCATCAATTGGTGTGCGCGAGCGACGCCAGGCGGGCACGCCAAACGCGACATTGTTCAAATGCACACGGAAGGAATACCGTATGCTCAGCGCTGATGAACGGACACGATATGTAAATCTTGATGTTAAAAATGCCATAATAAAATGTGGTTTATCGTTGTTTTTTTTCAATTTTCAGCACAATGCCTTGCTGCAGTTGAAGCAAGGCCAAGGTTCCTACGAGTACAATCGCATTGCCGCCCTCCACTCGGACCCGGCTCAAATGCCTGGAGGCCACGGCGGTCCGACCTTCGTTTGTTGGCATCGTGAATATCTGAAACGGTACTTTGCGTTAAATGTACTGTACACCGGTCAACTAAACATTTTAAATAATAGTCGGATCCGATTCCGTAGTATATAATTCATATTGGATCCAAAACAAATAACTCGTTAAAGTATAAGCACTAATTTAAGATGTTTTAGAAATTTTTTAATGCGTTTATAGCAGTTATATTAGCGTAGAGGGTCTGGATTGAGACTAGTCTTTTTTTTGGGACTGAAATGTCCTTTTTTTGTAGGGCTAAAATTTTCCCTTTTATGAAAAATTTTTAAATCTTTATTTAGTCAATTTGTTTGACCGGAATTTGGTCAATTTTTACTCATTAAATCCGGTCTTAAATCCCGCTCCCGAGTTTTTCATAAAATTCCGATCCCACGCTACGCTAGTTTCTATAAGTGTCGGCAAATATTTTTTAGCTCTAGTTTAAAAAATAATTAATAATTAATTGTTTCTTTAATCCTTTTTTTAGTCTGGAAATCGCACTTCGTTCGGTCGACCCGTCCGTGTGTCTTCCATTCTGGGACTCAACATTGGATTGGCGTCTTCCGAGCCCAGTAAATTTTGTTACATATCAATAGGGATGGCTTTTTCAGGTAACTAAAAAACGCAAAATAGGCACCAAAAAGCCGCGAATTGAACCAAAAAAAAAGATAAAATTGCCTTAAAATGCCATCCCTAATTATCGTATATATTTTTAATACATTTTAATTTCCTTAAAAACAGTCCGATTCCATCCTTTGGAGTGATTTGTTAATGGGCTCACCTGACGAAAACGGCTATGTTACCAACGGATTCTTAACCAATTGGCTAACCGTATTTTTACTTAAATAAAATTATTATTTAAATTTATTTAATTTATTGAATCTTTTAAATTATGGAAATTTTCCTGTTTTTAGCTAAATGTTTTGAAAATTGATTCATTTTTTAAAATTCTATTTTTAGTAATTTAATCACATAATATATTGCCAACTTTTTATTATAAAATATTTTTGGATTCGTAAACTATTCAAAAAAAAAATTCCCTTTAATCTACAAAAATTAAATGTTGGACAAATTGAATTTTCTAAAATTTGTTAGGCAGATGGTGATCCGATTCGACGTTACCTCGGCGACGGTGCATTGTTTCCTTTAAATGCGTAAGTCTATCTATTTATGATTTAAAAATATATTAATAATATTTATTTTATTTAAATATATTAAAACAATTTTTCCTCAAACTAATTCAGCGCCGATAACATTCTTTCATCTGATCAGATGTACAACATATTCGCATTCGCTGATTATGTATATGTATATTATTATTATTATTATTATTATTATTTTTAACTTAAAATTTATTATTGTAATTTTTATTGGCTAAATGCCAACTTTCAGGGTGTAGAAAACTGCAATATACAAGATTATAATAATGTGTTGGAGGACAACCACAACAATGTGCATGTTTTTGTGAGCGGTGACATGGTTGGTGGTAGAAGAAAGAATATATTCCGTAATCGTTAGTAATTTATTAAACAAATTTTAAAAAAAAATTTTGTTTTAAATTAATTAGCTAAACTGAAAAAAGAAGCAAGCAAACAAGCAGATAAGCACATAGAAATCAAAAAATTGAGACTTTTTGTGACCCGAGCTCCAAAAAAAACTCGAGACTCCAGAAAAATTCAAGACTTTTTGAGAACCGAGACCCTATATTGTTTTGCTTTTAAAGACTTTTTTTTTTATTCATTTACATTTTTTGTTTATTATTATTTATTATTGTTTTTAAATTCAATTATTTAAAATTGCTGTTTTCCATAGTGTGCCTAAGCAACAACTACACGGACTTTTTGTACACTTATTCGCTTAGTCCGACATGCGAAAAAGCGGGTGGCTGTGGATCACCGTAGATTAATTTTGATGCATCAATTAATGAATAATTTAATTTCATATTTAATTTAGGGTTGCTCCCCCCGACGCCCTCAACCCCCGTCATTTTTGGGGCTTACCCCCGACCCCGACACGCCGCCCCCGAAGAACCCCGACATATCTCTTTCGACCCCAACCTCAGCCATTTTTGGGTCTTGCCCAGGGCTCTCAGATTGCCCTTTTTTAATGGCAAATGCCTGCCATTTTGCCATTATTTTGCCATTTCTTGAAACTTTGGGGAAAAAAGCTCATTTTTTGAGGGAAAAATGGGAATTTCCCGAAAATAGTGTTCCTCGTACTTTTTTAAAAAAAATGTTTATGAAAAATGCAATCAAAGCCGAGAAATGCACAGCCCCCTAAAGATCAATTTTTTAGGATGCATTTTTTTGGTATTTGTTTATTTTTGGACAAATTTTTTAGAAAAAAAAATTGAATCCTAATCATTTTACATCTAAAAATTTTCAAACTTACAATACAATGGTATCATCCATTAATACGGCAAAATTATTCATTTAATTAATTGTAAATTTTTTTTCATAACTACAGCACTGTAAATCTATCAACAATGGATGTGCGTACTAAAATGCACAAACAAAACAAAAAAAATATTATTTGTTGCGTTTTATAATTTTTAAAAAATCTACGGCTCTTGCATTGGTTGTGGAGATCACCCCGGCTACAACAGATACATTCGATGCGCTTTTTGTTAAGCGGGCAATGCCGTTAACAAATTAAAATTTTTGTACATCCAGTGACGCGTAACCAATATTTACTGTTTAGTAGTAAGTGCCGTCTTGCAATTAGTAAATTAGGTTTATTACAAATTGCTCATTAGTTCAGAACGAATGTTAGTGAAATGAATGTGAGATTTTTTTTTCATTGTGCTTTCTAAAGATATTAAAGTAAAAAAAGATTTGAATTATTAAATTTTAAAATAATTCAAAAAGTTATTAACTATTTTAAGATATGGCAAAAATGTCTTTGGTATATAATAATTTTTGTTTACTTTGTGCCAATATTCTCGTATTAGCCTGCACCGATCACCAAATATTTTGCTGATGTTTCCAATTTACATAATTGTGGGAATGAATATGAATTTGCCGGCTACCGGTCCGAACGTCAAAGGGTTTTGAATGTCGAAAGCTTTATAGCTTTCCTTGTGCTGAACAAATTAGGTGGAAAATTAAACCAAATGAAAGCTCTTGATGAATAGAAGCTATCCCTTAAAATTATTTATTTGATTGAACAAAAAAGAAAAAAGTTATGGACAGAAAAACTCCAAAAAGGTCATAACTTTTTCAAGAATTGCCCAATCGTAAAACATTAGCTTAATGATTATATTAACTCATTGTGTGCTTTCATTTGATGTGATGTTCTACCAAATTGGTTCAGATTGAAGTAAGTTATAAACTTTCGACATTCGGACGATTCAACGTTCGGACCGGAAGCAGAATTGGCCATTATGAATGTGAGATTTTTTTTCATTGTGCATCTTAATTGAAAGGTTTCGACCCACCCCTGCTTCTCTCTTGCAGGCCTATGCGCAAAACAATATGGGGTTTGCTTAAAAATGACATGCTTTAATTTTAGCATAATTTTGCCTAAAATGGACTTTGTCGAATGGTCCATTTCAGTTCGAATTCCAATCATCTACTTATCCATTTGTATAAACATCCCGTCAATGGCACTTTATATTGCCGAAATTGTCACCATCGTTCGGCACAAAAAGTTCCAAAACTCATTTTACGCCCTTTTTGTTATGCGAGCAATTCCGGTAACAAATTCAAATTGATAAGAGTCAGAATTCCGATTTGTTTCAAGAATTAGAATTAGCTAATCATTAAGATTGATCAGGGTTTTTTTTCTAAAATGTCTCAGGATTTGCTGTACGTGTTGGGCACTTTCTACGCCGAACGATTGCCCCTTATAATCGGTGCCGTGCTTTACCCGATTTATTCAAAGTTCCCAAATTGGATGTTCACAATGTTCTTTTTTATTGCCGGGCACACATACCAAGCGAATAATTTGGTCACGGGTTTTATACTGTTGAACCGACTGACCGCAATTATAATGCCAATAAAACATGAAAAGGTCGGTTTTTAATATTAACTAATATAACAACAAATAATTGCCTATTTTAAGTTATGGAAAAAATTTCTTCCGTTTATTACAATTTTTGTTTATTTTGTGCCAACATTGTTGTTTTGGCCGATGTTCAAAATGGATGCAATTCTTATATTGAATGACCCAAATTCAACGACTGACCGCAGTTTTTTCGTCTACGAAGCTGAAGATGTAATTTTTCTTAACAGAATCATTTCATTTCCCTTTAAAAACACATTAAGGCGCCGTACTGCATGTATATGACTTATGTTAGTGCCGTTTTCTCTGCAATTTTAAACGTTTTATACATTTTAATAAACATTGCCACTTTCTTGGCATACAAATCACATATGAAAAAAGTTGCCACAAACGGGGCCAATGCCGATAGTATTGAACGAAAACTGTTGATTTATGCATTGGCAACATTTTTGGGTCACGCGCTCGTTGCAAGCCTGTTTTTGGTAAATGGTTAGGGTAGGACAGTACCGGTTAAACGTTTCGAAAACCGGCGGTTTAAACACCCCTAGTTATTGGCCTTTTTTTGGTTAATTTTAAATGATTTTTAATTTGAATTTTATTCGATGCAAGTGTAGCTCAGTGGTTAAACTAGATATCTCTTGCTTTATTCATCGGAGTTTCTACTCCCTAATTGAAACTCCTTTTTATTCTTTTAATTTAATAAGTAATCCTTTTTAAAACAAAAAACATCACTCAGAATTATAAATGGTGTTTTTTTTTTGTTGAAAATTTTAGGCAACTAATTTCCCGGCGGTAAACCTCTCCCATTCTTAAAAAGCTTCAAAAAATTACCGTATTTTTAAACTTTTGGTTGCAAATCTCTTAACAAATTAAGTCAAAAATTCAAAATTTTCTCGGCGGCGCCTATCGGCACCGCCGACCCCCAAACTTGTATTCTGATTAACTTTCTTAACAAAAAAATGCAATAAATCCAAAAATAATCTTAACTCTCACCCAAAATTAAAGTCTCGATTCCACTGTTCGAATATTTTATTAATTAAAAGTTTACAAAAATTACTTAAATTAATGAAAATAAAATATTATTTATTATTTTGAATGAAGAATATTTTCAAAACGTTTTTGAGAACTGAACATATCCAAAAAAGTTGGAACAGTAAAACACTGGACATAAACCGAAAAACCCGGTCGGTTAACCGGTCAAAAGTTCTAAACCGGTTACGAAAACCGGGTCTTTGAAAAGCCGGTTAACCGAAAACCGGGGGTGCCGGTTTTTAACCGATACTGTCCTACCCTATAAATGATATTCATTAATATTAAACTTAACTAAATTTAAACAAAAATAGGCATAAATTTACATTGCAATAAATATATTTTAACATCACAGATTCGCATTATTGGTAACATCAACGAACAGACAATGAGTCTCGTCTACTACCCATTAGTTATGGACACAGGTAGAGTTCAAAATGGATTAGCAAAAAACCATTGGTTCGCGAGTATCGGATTAAAATTTCCCAAAAATCAATCAAAACATTAAAAATCTTGATTTTCATATACTAATTCTTGGACCTATTAAAATTCAATACTGAAAATTTAACAGGTACTGTAGTGCTCTCCAGTTGGTTACTGTTGTGGGCCAGCGGCACATTCCGTCAACAGCTGATCAAAGATTTTTCGATCATTCGCAAAACAACAAATATTCAAAATATTCGTGTCGGCCCAATTGAAGGACCCCGAAACAATAATCATCGGTCAATTGGAGGAGCTGTTGGCCATCAATTGCAGAACAGATTTTGCAGTTCCGTACAACAATTGCCCACAATTTCTTAATTTTACATAAAAGAATTAATGTACAAGAAGTTTATATCGATAACCAATTTTTGTTTGAATGAATGGCACAGATACCAGGCAGGGATGCTCCATTTCCCAGACGATTTTTAGGGGTGCATTTTTCCCTTTTTATAGCATTTTTGTTAAGCAGTTTCTCTAAAAAATCTTCGAGTTTTAGGGATGCATTTTCAGTTTTTGTTAAGGAATTTTCAAAACATGCATTTTGCCGATCTTCTTCAACTCTTTTCCTCGCGCCTTTCCATTCTCTGCTCTTGGTCAACTTTTGCGGCATTTCGTACGGATCTGCCGAATTTTTGCTGACCTTTTCTGTACCAAAATTTTGCTGAAGTTTTCGGTGGCAAAAATAGGGGCCAAAAGTTTTTTGTACCTTACATTTTCATGTATAACTTACCAAAACAACGCTGCAGAAAAAAAAAGTAAAAGAAACTTAAAATTAGCATCCCAATTTATTTGTTCGAATTCTAAAAAAAGTTTTAATATTTTATTTTTTACTCCAAAAATGTTAAAACCAATTTTTGATACCAAATGGCCCGAGGTGAGCGAATAAAGTGATGCATATAGGTAAAGCAATTATTTTTAACTCGCCGTCAAATATGGAAAATAAATGAAAATTATATTTTATTTAGAAAATGGTCATGTTTTTTATTATTTTCCACTAAATTAAATTACTTGATTTAAATTCACTTTAAAAATTTCCCATTTTTCAAAATAGATTTCTGGCCCATCCCTGATAGGTGATTGATCACTTACATAACAGGTGGCTTCCCTGATATTAATATTATTCATGGATTTATGATGACTGGTCAGATTAAAAAATTTAAAAAAATCGGAAATTTGGGCATTTTATTATGCTTTCTAAAATTTTTTGGGTTTTGTACAAAATTTTGGGTTTTGTCCAAAAATTTTTTGGGTTTTGGGTTTTGGGTCAGATGGGAGCAAAACCCAAAAAAACCCAAAACCCAAAAAATGACCAAAAATTTTTTGGGTTTTGGGTTTTGGGTCCAAGTTTCCGGTCTCTACTGCAAATAGTGAGTCATAGGGTGGGTCACGGTCGGTTTTAAACCGGGGGTACCGGTTTTCGGTTAGGCCGGTTTTGCGACCCCCGGTTTTCGGTTTCGGTTTTAGGCCGACACCCGGTTAACCGAAAACCGAAACCGGTTTTTGGCAAACAATAGGGGGGACCCTATTGATTTCAAATTTGAATTTTTGGAGCAATTTTTTTAACAAAATATCGTTAAAGTCTAAATCTTTTCGTGGTGGTACTCTTCCCATTCCTAAAAACTTGAAAAAGTTACCATATTTTTAAAATTTTGGTTGCAATTCCCTTAACAAATTGAGTCAAAAATTCAAATTTTTCTCGGCGGCGCCTATCGGCACCGCCGACCCCTCACCCACCTGAAAGTAAAGCAGATTCTCAAAAAATTCTTTTGGAAAATAAGACCAGGTTTTATTTTGGAAATCTCTGGATTACGAATTTGTCAATAGAAAATAAAATAGAGAATTTAAAGCGTTTTTGAATTGTTTGAATTGGTTGAAATTGTTGAAAAATATTTTAGTAACAAAAGCATTTTAAAAATTTTTTCAATTTTTATTTTAATACTTTGTGAGCGAAATTTTTGTTTTAGTGCGCGATTTTACTAAAAAGGCAAAAAAAAGTGGGGGGAGGGGATGGGTCGGCGGTGCCGATAGGCGCCGCCGAGAAAATTTTTGAATTTTTGACTCAATTTATTAACAGATTTGCTACCAAAATTTTTAAAAATGAATGGGAGAGGCTCGTCGGCCTGAAAGGTGCTGTTGGGAAAATTTTTTGAATTTTTGGAGGGATTTGTTGTGATAAAAAATAAATTACTCAGTCGGGGTGGGGTCACTCAACTTTGAACAAAGTTATTCTTTTTAAATATTCAGTGAATTCGTCCAATCAAACAAAAAAAGAAAACTTGTGAATTGTATTTAATTTAAAAAAATTTGGGAATTGTTTACACGCCGTAAAGTTCAGAGAACTTTTAAAAAAACAATTAACGCAGCCGGGATCTGAACCTACTCCAACCCACAGTTTAAATCACCCCATTACTCGCCACTACACCAGCTTTTTCATCAACAGAGACCCATAAAATCCCATCATTAGGGGTGTATTTTTTAAACCGGAAAACCGATAAACCGGTACCCCCGGTTTTCGGTTAGGCCGGTTTTACGACCCCCGGTTTTCGGTTTCGGTTTTTGGGCCAAAAAAGCCGGTTTTCGGTTTCGGTTTCGGTTCGGTTAACCGACCGTGACCCACCCTAGTGAGTCATATTTCAAATTAAAAATAATAATAAATTGCTCATTTTTTATGAAAAACTAAATATGACATCAAATTTTATTAAAATTAAACTGATTTAATTGCTTTATATTGAAAAATTAGAAGTAAAATAACTTTCATTTATTATTCGAGAAACAAAGCACATAATTTAGGCAGCCATCGATCTGTTGGTGTTCCTAGTAGCCGTTTATGCATCATTTGCGGGCTGCAGGTCCGAGTTGGTGCTTTTCTAAAAAACATAAAAAAAAGTGCCGATTTTTTTAAATTTTGGTTGAAAATCTGTTAACAAATTGCGTCAAAATTTTTTCGGCGGCGCCTATCGGCACCGCCGACTCACCCGCGCCCTCAAAAAAGCAGAATTCGCTAAAAAATTTTGCATTTTTGAAAAATTTGAAAATCGATAAATTTTTCTACCAAAATGTTAAAAATTCTAAAAAATTTACTGAAAATTGTGATTATTGTAATTTTGATCATTGATTTGTAATCATTGTGTTCAATATAATATAATGATTCGTTAAAAAAATTTTTAAAAAATTTCTGTTCTGGTTTTCTGATTTACCAGAATTTCTGGTCGTTTTGGGCTCCAGAATTCTGTTTTCTGATTTCTGTTTTTTAAAAGGGGCACCAGAATTCTGATTTCTGGTTTCCGATTTTTTTTTATGCAACCAAAATTCTGATTTCTGGTTTTTAAAAAGTCGACCAGAGCACATCCCTGGCTCCAATGTTTGTTCCACACCTATGCCAAATCTTTGTAAAAACGGTCAAAGGGTAGAGAACATTAATTAAGGGTATCGTGTCGATAAAGAGCACTTGAGCTATTTTTCAAAAAAATGTCGAAATAGGCATAACGTTCAAAAAAAGTCGTCAAAAATGCCGAAATAGGCACAAGAAATCTCAGATGTCTAAAATAGGCTCAAGTCTATTTTAAACGCGAAAAGTCTAAAAAGGTTTTTCAGGGTCCAAAAAATTGAAATTTTTTTTATTTAAAATTATAATTGAACTTTTGTTGCCGTTAAATCAAAAACGAAATTTGTTGTTGTCGATTAAAAAATCGAAAATTGAAATTTGTTGTTTTTGTTTAAAAGTTAGAATATTGCAATTACATTTTTCTGTGCTAAACGATTTTGTCTCTTTTAATTGTCATCGACTTTTTAAATTGACGGCACGCAACATTAGAAAAGTGCACTGTTACTGTATATACATAACATCACTAAATGATGCCGTTTATTAGCATACATTTGCATTAGCCAACCATCGTTTAATTAATTTTTTTGTATTGCCACGCACAAAATGTATGGCAAATAAATTGTGAGTGTTTCATAAAAGAAAATTTTTGCATTAATTAGTTTTGTTTATTATCATTTCATTCAAAATATTACTAAGATTCTTTTGGTTACTGTACGGGTGGAGGTTGAATAGTGTGACACAGGAGTTTGATTATCATTTAAACTTTTTTGTTTTACCGCCCTTTTAAAGTCTGTATAGACCAGAATTAGGCTATCCGGAAAGAATATGGACCAGAATTTGTTATTTGATCTTCTGAAAATCCAGAATGCACCAGATTTTGGCTTTCCGGAAAGCCAGCTAAACCAGAATAAGGGTTCAATATAAACCAGAATTTTTTTGAAGTTCTGGAAATCCAGAATGCACCAGAATTTGATGTTCCGGAAACCAGCGGGACCAGAATTTGGCTTTCCGGAAAGAATATGAAGCAGAATTTGTTATTTGACTTTCTGGAAATCTAGAATGCAACAGAATTTCCTGTTCCGCAAAGCCCGCTGGACCAGAATTTGGCTTACCGGAAAGTCTGTATGGCGAGAATTAAGTTTTCCGGAAAGTCCGTAGGGAAAGAATTTGCTGTTCCGGAAAGACAGGGTTGAACCAGAATTTGTTATTTGATGTTTTGGAAATCCAGAATGCACTAAAATTTAAAAAATTCATAACTAATCTTTAAAATTGTCATAATAAAATGTTTTTTAGTTCTAAAAATCGAGAAAAATTGCGAGAATTTTATAAAAATAGGTATATATTTTTGTTTTTGATATTAAAAAGTTGAGGTCAATTTTCTGGGGAAATTTGAAAATACCTAAAAACCCATCTAAACTGCACAGAAGCACTTGCATTTGCCAAAAGGCCCAACGAACAATAGTTTTAAGAAATTTAAAAAACATTATTGTTTAATTTTTAAATATTTCTTGTAAATTATTTATGCATTAGCCCCAATAAAAGGGAGAGCGTTTTTAATGAATAAAGCCCATAATTTTAGACAATAATTGAACCTTCTATTTTGAATAGTTATGGGCACTACCGTTGTCCGAATAATAATGAATTTATTCAATTCGATTGGATTTGGATTTGGCATTATTTTGAATGGCATAATGGTTTATTTAATTGTTTGGCATACCCACAAGTGCGAATGTACAGCAAAGTAAGTAAGATAAAGATTAACAAAATTTATCGATCTTGCATTATATGCATAGAAATGTTATATTTATGATTCAATTTAAGATATTATTGCAAACATGCGCAACCGACTTTGCATTGCTTACAACTAATTTACTTTTTAATCAGGTTATAATAAAATATACCAAACACAAAAATTTGAGCATTAAAGATGCTAATTTTTGTCGTGTGATTTACGACACCGGAAAATGCGTCCATTTTCCGGTGTCGCATTTTCCGGCCACGATGGAGAGGAGGTCCGGGTTATGATTAGAGTAGGCCGGGATCGGGATTAACCGGAATTGACAATAGGGGGAAATTTTTTTTGCAATGGTCAATTCCATCATTAGTTTTTCTGAGATTCTGATTAATTTTTAGGGGGGGAGGGGGGTCGAGGTCAGCAGTGCCTATAGGCGCCGCCGGGAAAATTTTGAATTTTTGACTCAATTTTGTTGCAGGATTTGCAACCAAACTTTTAGAATAGGGCTGCTACTTTTAAGTAATAAAAATTGCAAAATATGCCCCCTAAAAAGGCACGAAATTCTACAAGGATTTGACGAAATTGAAATAGGTTATTTTAGGTGCGAAAATCCCAAATAGGTTTTTTAGGTTCGGATAGGAGAGTTAAAATGACGATATTTTCGACTAAAACAATGTTTTTCGTGCATAACTCGCCAAAACAAAACTGCAGAAAAAATATGTAAAAATCTAAAAGTAGATCCCTAATAATTACCACCAATATTACAAAACAAAAGGGCCCTCCTCTTAACATTGGGCAAAGTTAGGAATTTTATAAATCAATGAGTTCTCCAACCAAAAATGAATTTCAAAGTTAAATTCAGTTCAAAAATGCAATAAGAATTCATTAACATAGACGGGGTTCGAACCACCAAGCAAAATAATTACCGCCACACCACTCACCACTACACCCACCACCTCAAATTAGTCAATTAGTGAAACAAAAAAGCCATATTTCTTGTCGTTTACTGGAACCGAACCGAAGCTTTCGGTTTCAAACCGAACCGAACCGAAGCTTTCGGTTTCAAACCGAACCGATAACCGAATCGAAAAATGCCGTTTTTTGGTCTCGGTTCGGTTCGGTTTGAAACCGACGGCCTTAGTTAAGACGATAAAAGTAATGATACGTTCGTTCTCTTGTCATGAACTTTTGAAATTTTAAGTATATGTTCACAACGCAAAAAGGTGAATCAGAAGTGATTAGACTCGGTCTGATCAGTTTCAATGGGACACAAAATCGCGGTTGGAATCTGTTGGCTTGGGTTTGCTGCATTTTTCTAGTTTATGTTTCGATGTTTGGTTATGTGGCACAATTTATTTATCGCTACTTATTGCTGAACTGGTTGAAAAGCTTTTTTTTAAATTAATTTTAGAAATATAAAATATGTTAAATTATTTTTAATATTAAAATAATTATCATCAATTAAAAGATAAAAGATATATTGATATTGAAATATACAACTAATAATATTAAATAATATTTAGGGACAAAAAATTATCGGCCTTTAAATACTTTATTCTGTTCGGAACAATTCTCTTCATTCCATTTGTATATTGTGTGGATTTATTCATTTGCTATTATCCACCAACGGATCACTTATATTTGGAAGATCAATCAGTAGCCGACACTTTTGCGTTAAATATTACTGATCATGTTGAACTGACCGGACATTCGTTTAATGTAGATTAATTAAAATACTTTTAAAATTAAAAAATTTTAAATTAGTAAATACCACTCGTTAGATTAAATGAAAGAAGTCTATTTTTTTGATTTAAAAAATAAATTAACAAATATATTTAATATATTTCAAAAATTAATTTTGCATTCAAGGATTGGAGGCAGGCAATGGGATTTTATTACATCATCATTGCTTGCACCATTGCGTACATAATTATGATCACATTGGCATTTCTAATGGACAAATTTTTGAAGGGGCGTTTAAAATTGGGGTATTATTACGTAAGGAAATTTAATTTTTAACAATTGTTTAGGGCATCCTCAGCGCAAACCGTTAAAATGGTTGAAATGAATAAGCAAATTTCGCGAAATCTTATCATTCAGGTAAATTCTAAATATATTTACAATTTTAGAAAGTTTTATAAAATATTCTATTAAAAATTCAAAATGGGAGTTTGCATCTTTAATAGACTTTGGTAATAATGGTGATTGGGCATGCCAACATTTTTTTGTCATTTTCAAAAAAAACGAATTTCTACTCAAAATCGGTATTTGTCGATTTAAGGCATCGATGCCCTTCTTTATATACTTGTCAATTTTGTTTTTACTTGGCATTATGTTGTTTAAAATTGATGTCAGCAAATGGGATTGGCTTCAGTATTACAACATTATTTCGAGTATTCCGATGTTCTTACCGACTGTTTTGAATCCAATTGTGTCAATCTGTATAATACAGTATTATCGCAAAGCTTTTGTAAATGGCTTTAAACGCATAGGTACGAATTAAATAAATTTAAAAAAAACGAATACAAAATCATCAATCTTTTCGCGGGTCGCTGAAAACGCGCGCAATCTTTAACCACTAATCTGCACTCATTTGCTTAATTGTTTATCAATATATTATAGTTTACAATTTTTTTTAGTCAAATTTTTCAAATTGTGCGGACAATCTGTACAATAAATCTTCATGCGGGAGAACTTGGAACACATCAAAAGCGTACAGTTATCGATCGATCCATTCAAATTTTTTAGCTACAATTTTTTTAACTCGTTAGTAAGTTTTTTATTTGTTATTTGCAAATTTTTGATCACATGTTATTTTGCATAAATCTCAATATTATTTGTTAATATTTATCCTAAATTTTCGTTGCTTTGAAAGTATTAATTAAATTTTCAACTTATGTGTCCAGCAATGTTGTCGAGTGCTTCTGTCGGCAACCAATTGCGCACATGCCCGATTAAAATTTGTCTCTCCTTCGCGATCACGATCGGGATCAGTGTACCGCCATGTCTGAATTAGCAATCAGTAACAATTTTAATTGAAATTAAAATAAGCCTTAAAGGCATTTACACAAAGTTTATTTTGATAGCCGCTTTAAATTAAGGCGATTAATTGAATAATAATTTAATTAAGCAATCTATAATTTTTTAACTTACGAAATAATAAATAACAATGTGCAGATAAAAACTATAAATTTATCTTACCACTTTTATTTTTCTTGAATATATTTATAAAGAAATTACAGATTCGTTTTGTAACTGAAGGCATTTCAGTGGTTGTTTTGAATGTTTTGAGACTCTTCAAGACAATTATTTTTAATTTATGGATTTTCTTTGCCTGTTTTGTACTTTATGGAAATTGTGGTCAATTTATCTATCGATATTTGATGCTGTGCCGTAAATTTAAAATTATTTAAAGATTGTTTAGGCATACTGATTCTTAATTGATTTTGAGCCCTAATTTTAATATTAAATTAAACAAAAAACAAAGATGGAGCCTTATTTTAAATAATGTCTTATTTTATGTGAATTTGAACATAAATGTGTACCTATTTTTATAAAATTCTCGCAATTTTTCTCGATTTTTAGAACTAAAAAGCATTTTATTTGACAATTTTAAAGATAGTAATGAATTTTTAAAATTTTGGTGCATTCTGCATTTCCAGAAAATCAAATAACAAATTCTGGTTCATATTCTTTCCGGAAAGCCTAATTCTGGTCCAGCTGCCTTTCCGGAACAGCAAATTCTGGTGCATTCTGGATTTCCAGAACATCAAATAACAAATTCTGGTTTATATTCTTTCCGGAAAACCTAATTCTGGTCCAGCTGGGTTTCCGGAAAGCCAAATTCTGGTCCATTTTGGATTTCCAAAACATCAAATGACAAATTCTGCTTCATATTCGTTCCGAAAAGCCCAATTCTGGTCCAGCTGGGTTTCCGGAAAGCCAAATTCTGGTCCATTTTGGATTTCCAAAACATCAAATGACAAATTCTGCTTCATATTCGTTCCGGAAAGCCTAATTCTGGTCTATAATGATTTTCCGGAAAGCCAAATTCTGGTCCAGCTGCCTTTTCGGAACAGCAAATTCTGGAGCGTTCTGGATTTGCCAGAAGATAAAATAACAAATTCTGGTGCATGCTGACTTTCCGAAAAGCCAACTTCTGGTGAATTCTGGGTTTCCAGAACATCAAATAACAAATTCTGGTTTAATCCTGTCTTTCCGGAACACCAAATTCTGTCCCTACGGACTTTCCGGAAAGCCAAATTCTCGCCATACAGACTTTCCGGAACAAGAAATTCTGGTGCAATTTGGATTTCCAGAACATTAAATAACAAATTCTGGTTTATCAAAATTTTAAAAATTCATTACTATCTTTAAAATTAGGGTTGAGCCCCGACCCCTCGGGGGCGGGAAAGTCGGGGGTCGGGGAGGCCGGGGTTGGCAATGTCGGGGGTCGGGGTCGGGGAGGACCAAATTGTCGGGGTCGGGGGTCGGGGTCGGGGGTCGGGGTCGGGGATCGGGGGTCGGGGTTGAAGAAAATTTAATTCAATACAATTTTTTCCATAAAAATTTTAGCAAATCTTTACTAGGCAAGCATACAATACCTATATAATTTTATTTAAACTTTATTCATCATAATTAAAAATCTCAAGAGTAATGGGAATATTAATTTCTGGGAGTTCTCGTCATGTTTGACTTGGCCCAACAACTCAAAATAATAGAAATCACCAAATTTGTCGAAAGGCTAAACCTCCTTCAAAAATCTTGTTGTGGCCAAGTTTTGCTTTGAGCGAATTTTGGTCAGCGATTTTTCGGAGGGCGGGGGTTTGGCGCCAGAGAATTTTAGAAATTTTGTTGGATTGCCATTAAAGAGTTTAAAAAATGGTGGTGTTTTAGAAGTTTTTTAAGAATGGGAGGAGTAGGCGGTGCCGATAGGCGCCGCCGGGAAAATTTTTTTTGAAGATTAACAATGTTTTGTTAAGAAAAATTGCTTCTTTAACGAAATTTGTTTTCAAAATTTTAAAGAAATAGATGGAATAAAAAATTGCGCTATTTTTTTCTAGAACCTATGACACTAAATACTTATGATCATTCAACTTTGAACAAAGTAATAAATACATTTTTTAAATACAGGGTGACCCAAAAGTCCTGCACTTATTTTTAAAAACGGAACAATTTCAAAAATTTTTTACGAATTGTTAATCCACTATTGATGTTCATATTAAGTGGCAACAAATCATTGACTCAATCGGGATCCGAACCAACGCCAGACACAACCCACAGACAAAAGCACTCACCACTACACCACCCCATAATATGCAAAATTAATTTTCAAAAGTACTTATTTCTTCCAAAAAAAGTCGATCTTTAGGGGTATTTGTTCACCCCCGACCCCCGACGGGGTTTGGGGTTCGGGGGTCGGGGAGGCCGGGGTTGGCCATGTCGGGGGTCGGGGTCGGGGACGACCCCATTTTGGGGCTCGGGGTCGGGGTTCGGGGGTCGGGGGTCGGGGTCGGGGCTTAACCCTATTTAAAATTGTCAAATAAAATGCTTTTTAGTTCTAAAAATCGAGAAAAATTGCGAGAATTTTATAAAAATAGGTACACATTTATGTTCAAATTCACATAAAATAAGACATTATTTAAAATAAGGCTCCATCTTTGTTTTTTGTTTAATTTAATATTAAAATTAGGGCTCAAAATCAATTAAGAATCAGTATGCCTAAACAATCTTTAAATAATTTTAAATTTACGGCACAGCATCAAATATCGATAGATAAATTGACCACAATTTCCATAAAGTACAAAACAGGCAAAGAAAATCCATAAATTAAAAATAATTGTCTTGAAGAGTCTCAAAACATTCAAAACAACCACTGAAATGCCTTCAGTTACAAAACGAATCTGTAATTTCTTTATAAATATATTCAAGAAAAATAAAAGTGGTAAGATAAATTTATAGTTTTTATCTGCACATTGTTATTTATTATTTCGTAAGTTAAAAAATTATAGATTGCTTAATTAAATTATTATTCAATTAATCGCCTTAATTTAAAGCGGCTATCAAAATAAACTTTGTGTAAATGCCTTTAAGGCTTATTTTAATTTCAATTAAAATTGTTACTGATTGCTAATTCAGACATGGCGGTACACTGATCCCGATCGTGATCGCGAAGGAGAGACAAATTTTAATCGGGCATGTGCGCAATTGGTTGCCGACAGAAGCACTCGACAACATTGCTGGACACATAAGTTGAAAATTTAATTAATACTTTCAAAGCAACGAAAATTTAGGATAAATATTAACAAATAATATTGAGATTTATGCAAAATAACATGTGATCAAAAATTTGCAAATAACAAATAAAAAACTTACTAACGAGTTAAAAAAATTGTAGCTAAAAAATTTGAATGGATCGATCGATAACTGTACGCTTTTGATGTGTTCCAAGTTCTCCCGCATGAAGATTTATTGTACAGATTGTCCGCACAATTTGAAAAATTTGACTAAAAAAAATTGTAAACTATAATATATTGATAAACAATTAAGCAAATGAGTGCAGATTAGTGGTTAAAGATTGCGCGCGTTTTCAGCGACCCGCGAAAAGATTGATGATTTTGTATTCGTTTTTTTTAAATTTATTTAATTCGTACCTATGCGTTTAAAGCCATTTACAAAAGCTTTGCGATAATACTGTATTATACAGATTGACACAATTGGATTCAAAACAGTCGGTAAGAACATCGGAATACTCGAAATAATGTTGTAATACTGAAGCCAATCCCATTTGCTGACATCAATTTTAAACAACATAATGCCAAGTAAAAACAAAATTGACAAGTATATAAAGAAGGGCATCGATGCCTTAAATCGACAAATACCGATTTTGAGTAGAAATTCGTTTTTTTGAAAATGACAAAAAAATGTTGGCATGCCCAATCACCATTATTACCAAAGTCTATTAAAGATGCAAACTCCCATTTTGAATTTTTAATAGAATATTTTATAAAACTTTCTAAAATTGTAAATATATTTAGAATTTACCTGAATGATAAGATTTCGCGAAATTTGCTTATTCATTTCAACCATTTTAACGGTTTGCGCTGAGGATGCCCTAAACAATTGTTAAAAATTAAATTTCCTTACGTAATAATACCCCAATTTTAAACGCCCCTTCAAAAATTTGTCCATTAGAAATGCCAATGTGATCATAATTATGTACGCAATGGTGCAAGCAATGATGATGTAATAAAATCCCATTGCCTGCCTCCAATCCTTGAATGCAAAATTAATTTTTGAAATATATTAAATATATTTGTTAATTTATTTTTTAAATCAAAAAAATAGACTTCTTTCATTTAATCTAACGAGTGGTATTTACTAATTTAAAATTTTTTAATTTTAAAAGTATTTTAATTAATCTACATTAAACGAATGTCCGGTCAGTTCAACATGATCAGTAATATTTAACGCAAAAGTGTCGGCTACTGATTGATCTTCCAAATATAAGTGATCCGTTGGTGGATAATAGCAAATGAATAAATCCACACAATATACAAATGGAATGAAGAGAATTGTTCCGAACAGAATAAAGTATTTAAAGGCCGATAATTTTTTGTCCCTAAATATTATTTAATATTATTAGTTGTATATTTCAATATCAATATATCTTTTATCTTTTAATTGATGATAATTATTTTAATATTAAAAATAATTTAACATATTTTATATTTCTAAAATTAATTTAAAAAAAGCTTTTCAACCAGTTCAGCAATAAGTAGCGATAAATAAATTGTGCCACATAACCAAACATCGAAACATAAACTAGAAAAATGCAGCAAACCCAAGCCAACAGATTCCAACCGCGATTTTGTGTCCCATTGAAACTGATCAGACCGAGTCTAATCACTTCTGATTCACCTTTTTGCGTTGTGAACATATACTTAAAATTTCAAAAGTTCATGACAAGAGAACGAACGTATCATTACTTTTATCGTCTTAACTAAGGCCGTCGGTTTCAAACCGAACCGAACCGAGACCAAAAAACGGCATTTTTCGATTCGGTTATCGGTTCGGTTTGAAACCGAAAGCTTCGGTTCGGTTCGGTTTGAAACCGAAAGCTTCGGTTCGGTTCCAGTAAACGACAAGAAATATGGCTTTTTTGTTTCACTAATTGACTAATTTGAGGTGGTGGGTGTAGTGGTGAGTGGTGTGGCGGTAATTATTTTGCTTGGTGGTTCGAACCCCGTCTATGTTAATGAATTCTTATTGCATTTTTGAACTGAATTTAACTTTGAAATTCATTTTTGGTTGGAGAACTCATTGATTTATAAAATTCCTAACTTTGCCCAATGTTAAGAGGAGGGCCCTTTTGTTTTGTAATATTGGTGGTAATTATTAGGGATCTACTTTTAGATTTTTACATATTTTTTCTGCAGTTTTGTTTTGGCGAGTTATGCACGAAAAACATGGTTTTAGTCGAAAATATCGTCATTTTAACTCTCCTATCCGAACCTAAAAAACCTATTTGGGATTTTCGCACCTAAAATAACCTATTTCAATTTCGTCAAATCCTTGTAGAATTTCGTGCCTTTTTAGGGGGCATATTTTGCAATTTTTATTACTTAAAAGTAGCAGCCCTATTCTAAAAGTTTGGTTGCAAATCCTGCAACAAAATTGAGTCAAAAATTCAAAATTTTCCCGGCGGCGCCTATAGGCACTGCTGACCTCGACCCCCCCTCCCCCCCTAAAAATTAATCAGAATCTCAGAAAAACTAATGATGGAATTGACCATTGCAAAAAAATTTCCCCCTATTGTCAATTCCGGTTAATCCCGATCCCGGCCTACTCTAATCATAACCCGGACCTCCTCTCCATCGTGGCCGGAAAATGCGACACCGGAAAATGGACGCATTTTCCGGTGTCGTAAATCACACGACAAAAATTAGCATCTTTAATGCTCAAATTTTTGTGTTTGGTATATTTTATTATAACCTGATTAAAAAGTAAATTAGTTGTAAGCAATGCAAAGTCGGTTGCGCATGTTTGCAATAATATCTTAAATTGAATCATAAATATAACATTTCTATGCATATAATGCAAGATCGATAAATTTTGTTAATCTTTATCTTACTTACTTTGCTGTACATTCGCATTGACTTGTGGGTATGCCAAACAATTAAATAAACCATTATGCCATTCAAAATAATGCCAAATCCAAATCCAATCGAATTGAATAAATTCATTATTATTCGGACAACGGTAGTGCCCATAACTATTCAAAATAGAAGGTTCAATTATTGTCTAAAATTATGGGCTTTATTCATTAAAAACGCTCTCCCTTTTATTGGGGCTAATGCATAAATAATTTACAAGAAATATTTAAAAATTAAACAATAATGTTTTTTAAATTTCTTTCAAAACTATTGTTCGTTGGGCCTTTTGGCAATGCAAGTGCTTCTGTGCAGTTTAGATGGTTTTTTAGGTATTTTCAAATTTCCCCAGAAAATTGACCTCAACTTTTTAATATCAAAAACAAAAATATATACCTATTTTTATAAAATTCTCGCAATTTTTCTCGATTTTTAGAACTAAAAAACATTTTATTATGACAATTTTAAAGATTAGTTATGAATTTTTTAAATTTTAGTGCATTCTGCATTTCCAGAACATCAAATAACAAATTCTGGTACATGCGGACTTTCCGGAAAACCTAATTCAAGCCCATACTGGCTTTCCGGGAAGCCTAATCTGCCAGCTGGCTTTCCGGAACTGCAAATTCTGGTGCATTCTGGATTTCCGGAAAGCCAAAATCTGGTGCATTCTGGATTTCCAAAACATCAAATAACAAATTCTGGTTCAATCCTGTCTTTCCGGAACAGCAAATTCTTTCCCTACGAACTTTCCGGAAAACTTAATTCTCGCCATACAGACTTTCCGGTAAGCCAAATTCTGGTCCAGCGGGCTTTGCGGAACATGAAATTCTGTTGCATTCTAGATTTCCAGAAAGTCAAATAACAAATTCTGCTTCATATTCTTTCCGGAAAGCCAAATTCTGGTCCCGCTGGTTTCCGGAACATCAAATTCTGGTGCATTCTGGATTTCCAGAACTTCAAAAAAATTCTGGTTTATATTGAACCCTTATTCTGGTTTAGCTGGCTTTCCGGAAAGCCAAAATCTGGTGCATTCTGGATTTTCAGAAGATCAAATAACAAATTCTGGTCCATATTCTTTCCGGATAGCCTAATTCTGGTCTATACAGACTTTAAAAGGGCGGTAAAACAAAAAAGTTTAAATGATAATCAAACTCCTGTGTCACACTATTCAACCTCCACCCGTACAGTAACCAAAAGAATCTTAGTAATATTTTGAATGAAATGATAATAAACAAAACTAATTAATGCAAAAATTTTCTTTTATGAAACACTCACAATTTATTTGCCATACATTTTGTGCGTGGCAATACAAAAAAATTAATTAAACGATGGTTGGCTAATGCAAATGTATGCTAATAAACGGCATCATTTAGTGATGTTATGTATATACAGTAACAGTGCACTTTTCTAATGTTGCGTGCCGTCAATTTAAAAAGTCGATGACAATTAAAAGAGACAAATAAAATCGTTTAGCACAAAAAAATGTAATTGCAATATTCTAACTTTTAAACAAAAACAACAAATTTAAATTTTCGATTTTTTAATCGGCAACAACAAATTTCGTTTTTGATTTAACGGCAACAAAAGTTCAATTATAATTTTAAACAACAAAAAATTTCAATTTTTTGGACCCTGAAAAACCTTTTTAGACTTTTCGCGTTTAAAATAGACTTGAGCCTATTTTAGACATCTGAGATTTCTTGTGCCTATTTCGGCATTTTTGACGACTTTTTTTGAACGTTATGCCTATTTCGACATTTTTTTGAAAAATAGCTCAAGTGCTCTTTATCGACACGATACCCTTAATTAATGTTCTCTACCCTTTGACCGTTTTTACAAAGATTTGGCATAGGTGTGGAACAAACATTGGAGCCAGGGATGTGCTCTGGTCGACTTTTTAAAAACCAGAAATCAGAATTCTGGTTGCAGAAAAAAAATCAGAAACCAGAAATCAGAATTCTGGTGCCCCTTTTAAAAAACAGAAATCAGAAAACAGAATTCTGGAGCCCAAAACGACCAGAAATTCTGGTAAATCAGAAAACCAGAACAGAAATTTTTTAAAAATTTTTTAACGAATCATTATATTTATTGAACACAATGATTACAAATCAATGATCAAAATTACATTAGTCACAATTTTCAGTAAATTTTTTAGAATTTTTAACATTTTGGCAGAAAAATTTATCGATTTTCAAATTTTTCAAAATTGCAAAATTTTTTAGCGAATTCTGCTTTTTTTTGAGTGCGCGGGTGAGTCGGCGGTGCCGATAGGCGCCGCCGAGAAAATTTTGAAATTTTGACGCAATTTGTTAACAGATTTTCAACCAAAATTTAAAAAAATCGGCACTTTTTTTTATGTAAGCACCAGAAATTTTTTGCCCTGTATGAGATCCTTTGATTGGCGTTGCTGCCAAGATGAGAACAATAGGAGAGAATTCATTTGATGAAGCATCAACTCTAAGCTAACATTTTTAAAGATGCTAGTTTACGTATTAAATACCGGATATAATGTCCTGTTATAGAAAGAACCGAAAAAGAGCATTGCGCTGATGTCCAAATGTCCGATGTTAAAGAAAGGCTGTTTTGAGCCAGAATTTCCGTTTTGACTTTGCTGAATACTTCTTCATATGCTTGATCAATTTCGGACGTGTAAAAAAAACGAGACCTATATAATTAAAGCTAGAATATTGAGAAAATAAAAGACAAACTTTATTTTGTATTGTGGGGCCAAAAATTTGATTAGTCGTTGGAAACCAATTTTTTCCGTTGTTCTAAGAGGCAAAATGTCCACCGCTATCATTTCTGCTATAATCCGGTCCACTTTTTTGCTTTTTGAACCATCAACGGTCCACTGATCTGCAAAAACCAGTCAAAAAAAAAAGTGATAAAAATTTACTAATGCATTCCACAATTCCGCCACCGCCAGACCCCATTCTTTGACGCTTTGCTGCAATCGGAGCCTCCTCACAACTTTGATCTTGGCTTGAACACGGGGCGGATGATGCGAAGTTTGTAATTTTTGCAATCGACGAAATACTTTGCTGTTTTTTCCTCATAATTTCTTCCAAAGCCTTGTTTCTTTGTTTAAACAGCTCTTTGTGCTTTCTTTCAAGGTGTGCAATAAAATTTCCAGTTGATTTGCTTGCATGTTGTTGTTGGGTATAATTGCAATGCTTACATCGGACGATGCCATTCACTGGCTTATGGAAAAAATACCAAATTGAATCGGGCGTTTCTGCCATCTGTGTAAGAAGTATTTTTGCAAAATAATAAACAAATGAAATAGAAATAGGTCAAGCCCTTCAGTATCATGTTTTTTTAAATATTTATTATTCATCTCTGGCGTTCTGCAATATGGCATTATATTTTTTAAAGGACTTAAAATCCACAAGAATTTATACATTTTTTTTCATTTTTCTTATAAAAATTGTTGAAAAATATCAGACAAAAAAGTCTATTTATCCGGATTTCGGATCGGATTGCCCAAAATTTCTCGGATCGGATTTCGGATTTCGGATTGGGAAAAACACCGGATTTCGGATTTCGGATAACGGATTTCGGATGATCCGCTGCAACCCTGGTCGGCACTGCCGATGGCGCCGCCGGGAAATTTTTTTGATTTTTGATGACAATTTGTTAAGAAAATTGGCCTAAGAATGAATAATTTTGAAAAATGGCTATTTGTAAATGATGTTGTATATAAAAATTTTAACTTGTGAATTTCTGTTTTTTTCTCGAAAAAACCAGAATTCTGGTTGCAAAAAAAAAAACCAGAAATCAGAATTCTGGTGCCCAAAATCACCAGAAATTCTGGTAAATCAGAACAGAACAGAGCAAGCACATCCCTGATTGGAGCTGCTATAGCTCCACTCTAATATATTTTGACCAACCACTTCCATCGTTTCCGATTTGCATTAGTTTTTTGAGTTGAATTTGTGGGAATATATGATGACAAGTGCAGAGCTGCACCCAAAATTTGTGGCTTGGTTAAGATGAATTTGGCACTTTACAAAATTTTGGTTTCAAACAGACAGAAATTATGCGAAGGGTTGCGCATTATTCTTTAACGTCATTTTGACTTGTTCGGCTCGAGCACCAACTCGGACTTGCAGCCCGCAAATGATGCATAAACGGCTACTAGGAACACCAACAGATCGATGGCTGCCTAAATTATGTGCTTTGTTTCTCGAATAATAAATGAAAATTATTTTACTTTAATTTTTCAATGTAAAGCAATTAAATCACTTTAATTTTTAATAAAACTTGATTTCATATTTAGTTTTTCATAAAAAAATGAGCAATTTATTATTATTTTTAATTTGAAATATGACTCACTATTTGCAGTATTATATTTTTTCTTCCTTTTTAATGCATAAATGATGAATTATTAGTTTTTATAATTTACAAATTTTTAATTCCTGTTTAATTCAATTTTTTAGTTATTATAATAATTTTGTTAATTACACAAAATTTAAAAAATCATTTTGTTTAATATTAAAACTTGTGACGATTATGTAACATGCCGAAATTGTTAACAAAAAGGCGATAACCCACAAAATCCAACAAATATCATTCTGTTAAAAAATTGAATTAAAATTATAATGCCAAAAATCTGTTATTTATTTAAATAAAGTTTTATCTAGTATCAATAAATTAAGTACTCGGTCTACACGCATCACAATTTGTGGAAATCCGTCAAATTTAAACTTTTGTTTCCGTCCAATATTCTCAAAATTTGTTGGTCAAACAAAATACATTGGTCACTCGTCGGAACATACAAAAAATGCATTAACGACGGCCTCGATACTAAAAATAAAAATGGTAAAACCAATTCACATAAAATAATACATTATTTTAAAAAGGTTCCATCTTTGTTTTTTTTGTTGTTTAATTTAATATTAAAATTAGGGTTTAAAATCAATTTAAAAATCAGTAAGTCTAAACAATCTTTAAATAATTTTAGCACAGCATCAAATATCGATATTGACCACAATTTCCATAAAGGACAAACTAGTGTGAATCGATGGGGAATGTTGGTGAGAAAAGCGCAAGTGCTTAAGGACTTCGTTGCTAGCAAATGCAAGTGATTTTGTCCATTAGATAATGTTTTGGATATTTTTTAATTTCCCCAGAAAATTGACCCCAACTTTTTAATATCAATAAAACAAAAATGTGAATCTATTTTTACAAAATTTTTCTCGATTTTAGAACTAAAAAGCATTTTATTATGACAATTTTAAAGATACCGTATATGCTCTTTTAATTCCACCCTCTCTAATAATGTCGCCATCTCTAATAATGTCGCCCTTTCTGAGAAGGTTGGAAAATAATGTCGCCCTCTCTAATAATGTCGCCATCTCTAATAATGTCGCCCTTTCTGAGAAGGTTGGAAAATAATGTCGCCCTCTCTAATAATGTCGCCATCTCTAATAATGTCGCCCCCATTTCACATTACAAATCCAGATTTATCATTTCTCTTTCACTTGGTAAAATTTGATGAGATGTAACGGGGAAAATGGATAAACTATGAGTGTGTTTCAAGGGTGTACAAAGGAATTTTTTTCGGGGAGGGACTAAAAGTCGATTTTTAGGGGTGCATTTTTTGAAAATTTGAAAAAGTCAATCTTTAGGGGTGCATTTTTGGAGTTTATTGCATTTTTCTTAAGGAATTTTTTCGAAAAAAGTAAGATTTTAGGGGGTGCATTTTTAAGGTTTATTATATTTTTCTTAAAAAATTTTTCGAGAAGAAAATTTTCTCCAAAATCAATTTAGGGGTCAAATTTTTGTGTTTTTAGATGGAATTTGTAAAGAAAATTGGTCCAAAATTACAAATTTTGCAAAACAAATGGTCCCTTTATGGTTTTTTTCTCAAAAAAATTTTCACCAGCTGAAGTATGGAAATTGTGTAGAAAAAGTGAAGAATTTTCGTGATAGATGAACATATCGCCAAACAATTGAAAATTAATGTCGCATCTAATAATGTCGCCACCTCTAATAATGTCGCCCTTTCTGAGGAGGTTGAAAAATAATGTCGCCGGTGGAATTAAAAGAGCATATACGGTAGTTATGAACTTTTAAATTCTGGTGTATTCTGCATTTCCAGAACATCAAATAACAAATTCTGGTTCATATTGCTTTCCGGAAAACCTAATTCTGGTTCCGGAACATCAAATTCTGGTTCATATTGCTTTCCGGAAAACTAATTCTGACCCTACTGACTTTCCGGGAAGCCTAATTCTGCCAGCTGGCTTTCCGGAACTGCAAATTCTGGTGCTTCTGGATTTCCAGAACTTCAAAAAAATTTTGGTTTATATTGAACCCTTATTCTGGTTTAGCTGGCTTTCCGGAAAGGCAAATTCTGGTGCATTCAGGATTTCCAGAAATCAATAACAAATTCTGGTTCATATTGCTTTTCGGAAAACCTAATTCTGGTCCAGTTGGCTTTCCGGAGCACGAAATTTTGGTGAATTCTGGATTTCCAGAACATTCAAATAACAAATTCTGGTCCGTACTGGCTTTACCGAAAACCTAATTCTGGCCCATACAGACTATCCGGAACACCAAATTCTGGTCAAGTTGGCTTTCCGAAACACGGAATTTTGGTGCATTCTAGATTTCCAGGACATTCAAATAAAAAATTCTGGTGCATGCAGGATTCCCAGCCCGCTACATTTTGGTGTTTTCGACACATTCAGAATTGATTGTGTTTTTCTAATTGCTTGTGTCTCCGACACATTTGACTCAAATTGCTGAATTGGCGTAGAATCGGAAATTTTGCTAATTTTTAAATTTTTCAAAAATACAAGTTTTTGAGCGTTGGTTTCACTCCTGAGGGGAGAATCTAGGCGGCGCCGATTGACGGAATTTAAAAAAAAAATTGGTCTAAAATTTATTATTTTTGCTAAACAAAAGAGTCACTCCTTTCCAAAATGTTGGTAAAATTATTTTTACATAGTGAATTTTAAGAGGCCGGCACGTATTTAGGGTTTGCTTTAGGGGAAAGGGGTATG